>JAWNOU010000154.1:0-98299 GCA_035045725.1 Drosophila ezoana
ATTTTCAATGACAAAAAAGTTTTCCACACAACTTAATTTTCGACCGATCGTTCTTATGGCAGCTACATGATATTGTAGTCCGATCTTGCATATATATGAGAAGCATAGTAAAACTGCTAAATGCCGAGATTGGTCAAGATATCGTGATGTTTTTCATATAACAACTTAATTTTCGACCGATCGTACCTATGGCAGCTATATGATATAGTGGTCCGATCCAGCTGGTTCCGACATATATACTGCATGCAATAGAAAGAGGGACTTCTGCAAAGTTTCATAAAGATAGCTTTAAAACTGAGAGACTAGCTCGCATAGAAACAGACAGACGGTCAGGCGGACAGACGGACATGGCTATATCGACTCGGCTGTTGATACTGATCAAGAATATATATACTTTATGGGGTCGTAGATGTCTCCTTCTATGCGTTACACATTGTAGTACCCTCTGCAAGGGTATAAATATGATCATATTATCAATTTGAAAAACACTTATGTTATATTTTTCCTGATTTCCCTGCGTCACTTCCTTCCTTGTCCAAAACAAAAGGTAGACTTCTCTTAGAGAACAAATAGATAATATAATCACCAATCTTATCATATAAGGGAATCTTTTATAGAAATCTGACACCTACATTATAGAAAACATCCGTCACATATTATTTATCAATCGATTCGCGCACATAGCCGAATTCGGGTGCATTCTTGGTAGGTATCATCACGCACCATATATAGGGAAGAATATAGTATATGTAAAAGCTGGATATATTGCCTGAATATTGCATATATATTGCCTTGCATATTTACATGGATTGGGATAAGGATTTTGCAGTTCACCAGCTGATATGACTCGTTATTTATAACAGTGGTCGCACTGGCATCTTCCGTAATCAGATCCATTAAGATTCAGCCAATCTGTCACATGAATTTAATTCATCAATAAATCCAAACAGAATGTTGTACAGGCTCTCACCTTTTTAAGTCCTAAAGCTTTGACTACGGCAACCACATCACCGGGGCCCTCATCTGGATAGATGTTAATCGAATCGCATGATGATTCCTGCGGTGGCTAAAAGGCACATCTGCATACTGCTCGTAGGGGCCATATAAGAAGCAAGAAGTGTCTGATGGTACGTGGTGTGCCAAGAGTTCAAGAAGCGCTCCACTATTTTGGACGATTGAGCGTAAAGCCTACGGCTGACACTTGCCCTTGGGCCACGGTGGATGCTCCCGACAACCAGGCTTGATGCGGCAATTAATGTCATCGAATACAATGTACTTGCCATGCCTGAAGTTTGCTTGCGTATTTATGAGTGGAAGGACAAGTGGTTAATATTGGGGTCCTTGAGCTAGCTCTCGTCATAGGGTTCCAGCGGGGAGCAGTGTACGCAACGACCATTGGCATTGTGATGGCATCTGGGACAAGTAAATAAGTAAATGAGAATGAAAATCGAATTAGTAAATAATTGAAAAATAAAGTCAAAATTCTATGCAGTTCAACACAGCCATTAAGCCGTTAAGGCTTATATGATTGATTTGATGTGGCTGAATACAATTTGGTGTAGGCATTCACTGGATTCTCCTTACAACCTTAGAATATTTTAGATTATAGCATATATTTTCGTGCGAGTAGTGTTTTCAGCACATATCTTAACAATCAGTACATTTTAAAAGCCAAGTCTAGAGTAGAGCCCTTCTTATCGCTATTGGCATTTCCGTTCCTCCTCTCTTGCACTTACAGCTTACTCTCGAGTTCACGCTTAATGGTGCCATCAGATTTAAGCAACTGTAGATCCACCTCAGTCTCGATCACATCAATGGACGGACGTGGGTTGCCGCCAAGCTTCTCTGTGGACAATTTGACAGCGCTAGTTCTCAATGGCTGTGGTGCTCGTGCGCTGCAAGTTGACAAAGATGATAATTTATGAAATAAATACACGATTATATGGAAATTTACACGTGAAGTGCCCGCAATTTGTTTTAGAGATAGCATTTCGCCATGCTTGAGCATTCTGCCCACCATCTGGGAGCCATTTGCTTGCAGCTCTGGGCCAAAACTACGCTTTATAAAGAGACCAAAGCCATAGGCAGGCTTTATAAAATGTATATAAATGTGCCAAAAAGAGAACAAGTTGCATTGGCATGGTCACAAAATCCACTTGCCTGACATAGTGACACCCGCACCTGCCCCCTTCAACAACCCTCCGGACGAGTAATGCGCAGTTTGCAGCTCTGTCTGCAAAATGTACAGGGCATTGTACCTTTGCTTGTGTGACAGTCCCCGTGTCGTCGTTTCTGTCTGGCGTCGCCGTGCCAACAGATTTTCAATGACCGCACTCATCGACAGGCTGCCAATTACGCTTAATACTTTCTACACGTTATAAACAATCAACTTATTGTATGTTTTTTGGGAACAACTTTCTTTTATTTTGCGGCTGCAAAAACAAAGCGTTTGTCAGCATATGCAGTGACGCTCGCCATGCACACTGTAATACAGGGAAAAACTCTGCCAAGCACCGCAATAAACACTTTTCAACAATCCAATAAGGAATTTTCTTTCAATTTTATCAGACATTGCTTCAAAATAAATTGCACTTGGAAGCAAAGCAGCATTTAAAAGGACTGTAGCAATAAGTGTGACCATGCTTACACAATGCACATGTGTCTAGAAATCAACGTGAATGTTTAAGCGCCACTGTTAAGTATGTGGTGGTCAAGCGATAACCACTGTTAACAACTGATTGTTAGTAAAACTATTCTGTTGAAAAGCGTTAATTTGAAAATTAGATTTCAAAACTACGTATTTTTTGTGCACAGTTAGTTATATTTTTAATTAGAATTTACAACAAACAAGCATTTTGCTAGTGGAAGACTGCTGCTTAAAGCAATAGCGTGCGGCAATAGGTATTTTAAATATATCTTAAATTACCCATACATGTATACATCCCCACTCCTTGACACCGTCAAACGGCACCTCTGGTGCGGAGATTATGCCTTCATTAACACCCACCATGCCTACCTCTAAACGCTTAGCCACGCGGAACACCTGCTGCAGATTCTCACTATAGAAATAGCCAGCCAGACCATGTTGCGTGTCGTTTGCCTTATACACTGCCTCCGCCTCATCCTTAAATTTGATAATGGACACAATCGGTCCGACGGGGCTGTCATGATTTCAGCGTTTTCTTGTGTATACCGCTCGATAAGCTGGTGCTATTTCTGGAAGAGATTAGTAGGGTTTAGTGTTTTGTTCTTGGTGCATCTATATGCCAATTATATACTTTCAACATATTTGAGCGATCCTTGGCGTTTAGGGAGCGTCACTCCTTTGACTCAAGCCTGCTTGGCGGCCTTAATGGCCTGCCTGTCTTTTGTCCATTGGCGGGATTTTTCAGCTCATTTGTTTGCCTGCTGCAGGAAACAATCCAGTTGCCATTGAACAACGCCTTGGTCTGCACCAGCGCCAAGAAACCGCGCATTCGACTGACCTCCAATGTACTAAGCCTTCGGAACTTGGTTTTGCTTGCACTTGGCAACAATTCAATGTTCACATTTTTTTTTGCTGCGCGTTTCTCCGCTTTTTCTATTTGCTTAGTGGCTTTTCGTCTATTTGATAGGGCTTAATTCATTTCGACTAGAGCGAATGGACCCAGCTGAATGCAGAAACCATTTACTTCAACAAATGCACCACTTTAGCGCTCTATTTGCGTATGACGTCACAGCCTCAATTGGGGTGTATAAAATACTTAAGTATGGTACCAGCGCAATGCGGTATCTCCAAATATTTGGCTATATGAGAACAACTGAAAATACTAATATATCGACTTAGATATCAACCAATAACACTTATGGTAAGTATAAAGTTTGCTGCCAGCCCTCGTGATGTAAGTTAACCGTAAACATGCTTGCTAACCGATAAGTATTTTAGTAATTTGGTATCACAGCACACAGCTTGTGTCTGGCTTAAGCTAACGCGCTTTTGAATTTGAAAATCGTAATACGGTTTGTTTATGTTGTCGCAGAGCGCCACTTGTTTGTTCAAAACTTGTTCAGCTATTCCTGCCTACTTTTGGGATTCTTTTTACCTGTCGCTTTGCATGCGTCGTCGCCGCTGGACAAATGCTCAATTTATTATGCACAGCTATGGCCATAGATTTCACATGTGCCGATGGCAGGATCCGACTGATCGCTGCCTCTTTACCTAAGATTGCTTACATTCCGAACCGAACTGAAGTACTAGCCAACGCCTCTACTCAACTGGCACATCAACAAGCTGTTTTCGGTGAAATAAATGATGTTGATACAATTCACACACGCATATGTGTCTGTGTGTGTGTGTGCTCTTTTTCAAAATACTTGATACAATTTCTGCCGATGCCCAAAGTTCAATGAAAACTTCAGAACATTTTCCATAAGAACCAACAACAAAAATAATCAAAACAAACGACACGACAATGAAAAAAGCACACCACGAATTCTGTCCTTGCTATCCCTCTTTTGTTTGAGGCTACAGCCTATGATCTTAGCTCCTGCACTCTTCTAATCCATTGTTGTGGCTTCTGCACTGATATGCCTGTAATTCGCAATGTGATGTTAAATTTTTATTTTAACAAATCTTTCTCATTATATAATATGGAAATCCAAACAAAAACCGAAAAGTAACCTTCATGAAAATTGACCAAGTAAGTCTTAAATTTTTGGTAGTTTGTGGTTTTATATATGTACTATTTGAATTCATGTAATATGTAATTTGTAATTTGAATTAAATAAAAAACGAATACAGTGACAACTCTGCTAATAAACACTCCTATTAGTCGGATACCTCTTCTGCCCGCAGAATTTCTCGTTATCCTTTGTGAATCGGACCGTACTCATTCTTCCTTGATGGAACCCTGTTCTTAAGCGGATATAAGATGACCCGACTATCACTGTCTGTCAAGGAGAGTCTTGACTGTATCTCTATCTCTAAGCTTGTACCTTTGGCTTAAGTGCCTGCACATATTTTGTGGCATCTTTTAGGCGCGCCTTGAAGCTGAGACGAGTTTATTCTGGCCCAATAAGCACAAACTTCGTTTTATATAAATCCTACTGGGCAACAGTTTGCTGACTTTTGATTTAAAATCAGTAGAGGCCAGGCAGAAAAGAACAATACTCCCAACACACACTCGATATTTAAGCAATATATGTTTTTAGTTTCCGGCTTTCTTTGAAAACTTATCTTAATCAAGCGTTTCTCGAGTGGAATGCGATAAGCGTAATATATTGAATCAATTCCAGATAAGTTTATTAAATGCTTTTCAAGGGGAATTTATTAAATGCGTTTCTTGTTTGTGTGCTTGTCTAATTAAAAATGTTTAGATACTTGATATTTGAAATATTTTTCTTGTATATACATATATTCAATTCTTAATAAGTTCATTAAAACAGTTTTATTGGAAATTACAAATATATTCGTTGCCTATTTGTGTGCTTGTTAAATTGAAAAATCTAGAGACATGAAATCCGAAATATATATTTTCGTATATTAGACACCGAATGAGTTCTTAACTTTTCTTTTCCCATTTACATATCTCAATCGCACTCTCCCTACTGCAGCACTCTCACTTGATTAAAATATGTAATCGATAACATTTATCGAAAATATAATCAACCTGAAGTAGTTGATACAGCTCAACAGATACTAAAATACTGCTCCCTTAACCACCTACGTTTCGCCGAATGAAGCACACATAATTGACCACACGATGCAATAAAGGAAACTGTATATAAAATAAACGTGGGAACCATAACAAAGCTCATCCTGCCAAATGCATCTTTCTTTTTTGTTGTCTTTTTTTCTTGTTTATTTTACATTCAGCTGAAGCGTTGGCATCCTTTTGCTTGACGAAGTTCGACTAATTGCGTTGCCTGGCGGCCAATTCTTTTCGCTTTTCTTAGTTGAATGAGTGCCAAACGAATGCGCGAATATGAAAAATCATTTGAGACGTGTTCGGTGGAATTGTTGAATTTTAAGTTTTGTCCGAATTGCATCAAACTTATTTTCAAAGCTCTACATAATTATATGATGAATACGTGTTTCAGCGATTTGGGAAATTCCACTTGCAACAGTGGTAAAAGGGCGGAAAACTTTTATATGAAAGTAGTTTGTTTACCGCCCGCTCAGTTTCAAAATCATTTTCAAAGCTTTTTAAGAACATTGATTTTATAACATACGAGTCACGGGCAAGGCCGGGCTATACCCGCTAGTATATAAATATTAACTCATTAACTTTGCATAAATTATCTGGCAAATACTTACATTAAGCATTAACCAATTCAAATCTCTAAATACCGTGTTTAATCAAAATATTTTCAATGACAAAAAAGTTTTCCACACAACTTAATTTTCGACCGATCGTTCTTATGGCAGCTACATGATATTGTAGTCCGATCTTGCATATATATGAGAAGCATAGTAAAACTGCTAAATGCCGAGATTGGTCAAGATATCGTGATGTTTTTCATATAACAACTTAATTTTCGACCGATCGTACCTATGGCAGCTATATGATATAGTGGTCCGATCCAGCTGGTTCCGACATATATACTGCATGCAATAGAAAGAGGGACTTCTGCAAAGTTTCATAAAGATAGCTTTAAAACTGAGAGACTAGCTCGCATAGAAACAGACAGACGGTCAGGCGGACAGACGGACATGGCTATATCGACTCGGCTGTTGATACTGATCAAGAATATATATACTTTATGGGGTCGTAGATGTCTCCTTCTATGCGTTACACATTGTAGTACCCTCTGCAAGGGTATAAATATGATCATATTATCAATTTGAAAAACACTTATGTTATATTTTTCCTGATTTCCCTGCGTCACTTCCTTCCTTGTCCAAAACAAAAGGTAGACTTGACGTTCTTAGAGAACAAATAGATAATATAATCACCAATCTTATCATATAAGGGAATCTTTTATAGAAATCTGACACCTACATTATAGAAAACATCCGTCACATATTATTTATCAATCGATTCGCGCACATAGCCGAATTCGGGTGCATTCTTGGTAGGTATCATCACGCACCATATATAGGGAAGAATATAGTATATGTAAAAGCTGGATATATTGCCTGAATATTGCATATATATTGCCTTGCATATTTACATGGATTGGGATAAGGATTTTGCAGTTCACCCGTTATTTAACAGTGCCCGCACAGGCATCTTACGTAATCAGATCCATTAAGATCCAGCCAATCTGTCACATGAATTTATTTCATCAATAAATCCAAACAGAATGTTGTACAGGCTCTCACCTTTTTAAGTCCTCAAGCTTTGACTACGGCAACCACATCACCGGGGCCCTCATCTGGATAGATGTTAATCGAATCGCATGATGATTCCTGCGGTGGCTAAAAGGCACATCTGCATACTGCTCGTAGGGGCCATATAAGAAGCAAGAAGTGTCTGATGGTACGTGGTGTGCCAAGAGTTCAAGAAGCGCTCCACTATTTTGGACGATTGAGCGTAAAGCCTACGGCTGACACTTGCCCTTGGGCCACGGTGGATGCTCCCGACAACCAGGCTTGATGCGGCAATTAATGTCATCGAATACAATGTACTTGCCATGCCTGAAGTTTGCTTGCGTATTTATGAGTGGAAGGACAAGTGGTTAATATTGGGGTCCTTGAGCTAGCTCTCGTCATAGGGTTCCAGCGGGGAGCAGTGTACGCAACGACCATTGGCATTGTGATGGCATCTGGGACAAGTAAATAAGTAAATGAGAATGAAAATCGAATTAGTAAATAATTGAAAAATAAAGTCAAAATTCTATGCAGTTCAACACAGCCATTAAGCCGTTAAGGCTTATATGATTGATTTGATGTGGCTGAATACAATTTGGTGTAGGCATTCACTGGATTCTCCTTACAACCTTAGAATATTTTAGATTATAGCATATATTTTCGTGCGAGTAGTGTTTTCAGCACATATCTTAACAATCAGTACATTTTAAAAGCCAAGTCTAGAGTAGAGCCCTTCTTATCGCTATTGGCATTTCCGTTCCTCCTCTCTTGCACTTACAGCTTACTCTCGAGTTCACGCTTAATGGTGCCATCAGATTTAAGCAACTGTAGATCCACCTCAGTCTCGATCACATCAATGGACGGACGTGGGTTGCCGCCAAGCTTCTCTGTGGACAATTTGACAGCGCTAGTTCTCAATGGCTGTGGTGCTCGTGCGCTGCAAGTTGACAAAGATGATAATTTATGAAATAAATACACGATTATATGGAAATTTACACGTGAAGTGTCCGCAATTTGTTTTAGAGATAGCATTTCGCCATGCTTGAGCATTCTGCCCACCATCTGGGAGCCATTTGCTTGCAGCTCTGGGCCAAAACTACGCTTTATAAAGAGACCAAAGCCATAGGCAGGCTTTATAAAATGTATATAAATGTGCCAAAAAGAGAACAAGTTGCATTGGCATGGTCACAAAATCCACTTGCCTGACATAGTGACACCCGCACCTGCCCCCTTCAACAACCCTCCGGACGAGTAATGCGCAGTTTGCAGCTCTGTCTGCAAAATGTACAGGGCATTGTACCTTTGCTTGTGTGACAGTCCCCGTGTCGTCGTTTCTGTCTGGCGTCGCCGTGCCAACAGATTTTCAATGACCGCACTCATCGACAGGCTGCCAATTACGCTTAATACTTTCTACACGTTATAAACAATCAACTTATTGTATGTTTTTTGGGAACAACTTTCTTTTATTTTGCGGCTGCAAAAACAAAGCGTTTGTCAGCATATGCAGTGACGCTCGCCATGCACACTGTAATACAGGGAAAAACTCTGCCAAGCACCGCAATAAACACTTTTCAACAATCCAATAAGGAATTTTCTTTCAATTTTATCAGACATTGCTTCAAAATAAATTGCACTTGGAAGCAAAGCAGCATTTAAAAGGACTGTAGCAATAAGTGTGACCATGCTTACACAATGCACATGTGTCTAGAAATCAACGTGAATGTTTAAGCGCCACTGTAAGTATGGGGGAAGATTAAGTATGTGGTGGTCAAGCGATAACCACTGTTAACAACTGATTGTTAGTAAAACTATTCTGTGGAAAAGCGTTAATTTAAAAATTATATTTCAAAACTTTTTTTTTTTGGGCAGTATTTTTTTATTTTTATAATAAATTAAAAAAAAAAAACTTTTGGTGGGGGGGCGTTGCAAAAAGAAAGGGGGGAGAAAATATATATAATAAATTATACCCCCCCCCCCCCCCCCCCCCCCCCCCCCCCCGCCACACCCCCCCCCGGGGGGGGGCCCCCCCCCCCCCCCCCCCCCCCACCCGCCCCCCCCACCCCCCCGCCCCCACATAAACACACCCCCACCAGGCGGCGGTCACCCCCCCCCCCCAAATATATAAGGACACCGGGCGGCGGGGGGGGGTGGTTGGGGGGGGGTAGGGGGGGGGTTGTGGGGGGGTATGGGTTTGGGTTTTGTGGATATATATATATCGCCGGGGGGGGGGGGGGGGGGGGCCCCCGGGGGGGGGGCGGGGTTTTTTTTTTTTTTTTTTTTTTTTTTGCTGCGCGTTTCTCCGCTTTTTCTATTTGCTTAGTGGCTTTTCGTCTATTTGATAGGGCTTAATTCATTTCGACTAGAGCGAATGGACCCAGCTGAATGCAGAAACCATTTACTTCAACAAATGCACCACTTTAGCGCTCTATTTGCGTATGACGTCACAGCCTCAATTGGGGTGTATAAAATACTTAAGTATGGTACCAGCGCAATGCGGTATCTCCAAATATTTGGCTATATGAGAACAACTGAAAATACTAATATATCGACTTAGATATCAACCAATAACACTTATGGTAAGTATAAAGTTTGCTGCCAGCCCTCGTGATGTAAGTTAACCGTAAACATGCTTGCTAACCGATAAGTATTTTAGTAATTTGGTATCACAGCACACAGCTTGTGTCTGGCTTAAGCTAACGCGCTTTTGAATTTGAAAATCGTAATACGGTTTGTTTATGTTGTCGCAGAGCGCCACTTGTTTGTTCAAAACTTGTTCAGCTATTCCTGCCTACTTTTGGGATTCTTTTTACCTGTCGCTTTGCATGCGTCGTCGCCGCTGGACAAATGCTCAATTTATTATGCACAGCTATGGCCATAGATTTCACATGTGCCGATGGCAGGATCCGACTGATCGCTGCCTCTTTACCTAAGATTGCTTACATTCCGAACCGAACTGAAGTACTAGCCAACGCCTCTACTCAACTGGCACATCAACAAGCTGTTTTCGGTGAAATAAATGATGTTGATACAATTCACACACGCATATGTGTCTGTGTGTGTGTGTGCTCTTTTTCAAAATACTTGATACAATTTCTGCCGATGCCCAAAGTTCAATGAAAACTTCAGAACATTTTCCATAAGAACCAACAACAAAAATAATCAAAACAAACGACACGACAATGAAAAAAGCACACCACGAATTCTGTCCTTGCTATCCCTCTTTTGTTTGAGGCTACAGCCTATGATCTTAGCTCCTGCACTCTTCTAATCCATTGTTGTGGCTTCTGCACTGATATGCCTGTAATTCGCAATGTGATGTTAAATTTTTATTTTAACAAATCTTTCTCATTATATAATATGGAAATCCAAACAAAAACCGAAAAGTAACCTTCATGAAAATTGACCAAGTAAGTCTTAAATTTTTGGTAGTTTGTGGTTTTTTTGAATTCATGTAATATGTAATTTGTAATTTGAATTAAATAAAAAACGAATACAGTGACAACTCTGCTAATAAACACTCCCATTAGTCGGATACCTCTTCTGCCCGCAGAATTTCTCGTTATCCTTTGTGAATCGGACCGTACTCATTCTTCCTTGATGGAACCCTGTTCTTAAGCGGGAAAAGATGACCCGACTATCACTGTCTGTCAAGGAGAGTCTTGACTGTATCTCTATCTCTAAGCTTGTACCTTTGGCTTAAGTGCCTGCACATATTTTGTGGCATCTTTTAGGCGCGCCTTGAAGCTGAGACGAGTTTATTCTGGCCCAATAAGCACAAACTTCGTTTTATATAAATCCTACTGGGCAACAGTTTGCTGACTTTTGATTTAAAATCAGTAGAGGCCAGGCAGAAAAGAACAATACTCCCAACACACACTCGATATTTAAGCAATATATGTTTTTAGTTTCCGGCTTTCTTTGAAAACTTATCTTAATCAAGCGTTTCTCGAGTGGAATGCGATAAGCGTAATATATTGAATCAATTCCAGATAAGTTTATTAAATGCTTTTCAAGGGGAATTTATTAAATGCGTTTCTTGTTTGTGTGCTTGTCTAATTAAAAATGTTTAGATACTTGATATTTGAAATATTTTTCTTGTATATACATATATTCAATTCTTAATAAGTTCATTAAAACAGTTTTATTGGAAATTACAAATATATTCGTTGCCTATTTGTGTGCTTGTTAAATTGAAAAATCTAGAGACATGAAATCCGAAATATATATTTTCGTATATTAGACACCGAATGAGTTCTTAACTTTTCTTTTCCCATTTACATATCTCAATCGCACTCTCCCTACTGCAGCACTCTCACTTGATTAAAATATGTAATCGATAACATTTATCGAAAATATAATCAACCTGAAGTAGTTGATACAGCTCAACAGATACTAAAATACTGCTCCCTTAACCACCTACGTTTCGCCGAATGAAGCACACATAATTGACCACACGATGCAATAAAGGAAACTGTATATAAAATAAACGTGGGAACCATAACAAAGCTCATCCTGCCAAATGCATCTTTCTTTTTTGTTGTCTTTTTTTCTTGTTTATTTTACATTCAGCTGAAGCGTTGGCATCCTTTTGCTTGACGAAGTTCGACTAATTGCGTTGCCTGGCGGCCAATTCTTTTCGCTTTTCTTAGTTGAATGAGTGCCAAACGAATGCGCGAATATGAAAAATCATTTGAGACGTGTTCGGTGGAATTGTTGAATTTTAAGTTTTGTCCGAATTGCATCAAACTTATTTTCAAAGCTCTACATAATTATATGATGAATACGTGTTTCAGCGATTTGGGAAATTCCACTTGCAACAGTGGTAAAAGGGCGGAAAACTTTTATATGAAAGTAGTTTGTTTACCGCCCGCTCAGTTTCAAAATCATTTTCAAAGCTTTTTAAGAACATTGATTTTATAACATACGAGTCACGGGCAAGGCCGGGCTATACCCGCTAGTATATAAATATTAACTCATTAACTTTGCATAAATTATCTGGCAAATACTTACATTAAGCATTAACCAATTCAAATCTCTAAATACCGTGTTTAATCAAAATATTTTCAATGACAAAAAAGTTTTCCACACAACTTAATTTTCGACCGATCGTTCTTATGGCAGCTACATGATATTGTAGTCCGATCTTGCATATATATGAGAAGCATAGTAAAACTGCTAAATGCCGAGATTGGTCAAGATATCGTGATGTTTTTCATATAACAACTTAATTTTCGACCGATCGTACCTATGGCAGCTATATGATATAGTGGTCCGATCCAGCTGGTTCCGACATATATACTGCATGCAATAGAAAGAGGGACTTCTGCAAAGTTTCATAAAGATAGCTTTAAAACTGAGAGACTAGCTCGCATAGAAACAGACAGACGGTCAGGCGGACAGACGGACATGGCTATATCGACTCGGCTGTTGATACTGATCAAGAATATATATACTTTATGGGGTCGTAGATGTCTCCTTCTATGCGTTACACATTGTAGTACCCTCTGCAAGGGTATAAATATGATCATATTATCAATTTGAAAAACACTTATGTTATATTTTTCCTGATTTCCCTGCGTCACTTCCTTCCTTGTCCAAAACAAAAGGTAGACTTGAGCCATTAATGAAATTCTTAGAGAACAAATAGATAATATAATCACCAATCTTATCATATAAGGGAATCTTTTATAGAAATCTGACACCTACATTATAGAAAACATCCGTCACATATTATTTATCAATCGATTCGCGCACATAGCCGAATTCGGGTGCATTCTTGGTAGGTATCATCACGCACCATATATAGGGAAGAATATAGTATATGTAAAAGCTGGATATATTGCCTGAATATTGCATATATATTGCCTTGCATATTTACATGGATTGGGATAAGGATTTTGCAGTTCACCCGTTATTTAACAGTGCCCGCACAGGCATCTTACGTAATCAGATCCATTAAGATCCAGCCAATCTGTCACATGAATTTATTTCATCAATAAATCCAAACAGAATGTTGTACAGGCTCTCACCTTTTTAAGTCCTCAAGCTTTGACTACGGCAACCACATCACCGGGGCCCTCATCTGGATAGATGTTAATCGAATCGCATGATGATTCCTGCGGTGGCTAAAAGGCACATCTGCATACTGCTCGTAGGGGCCATATAAGAAGCAAGAAGTGTCTGATGGTACGTGGTGTGCCAAGAGTTCAAGAAGCGCTCCACTATTTTGGACGATTGAGCGTAAAGCCTACGGCTGACACTTGCCCTTGGGCCACGGTGGATGCTCCCGACAACCAGGCTTGATGCGGCAATTAATGTCATCGAATACAATGTACTTGCCATGCCTGAAGTTTGCTTGCGTATTTATGAGTGGAAGGACAAGTGGTTAATATTGGGGTCCTTGAGCTAGCTCTCGTCATAGGGTTCCAGCGGGGAGCAGTGTACGCAACGACCATTGGCATTGTGATGGCATCTGGGACAAGTAAATAAGTAAATGAGAATGAAAATCGAATTAGTAAATAATTGAAAAATAAAGTCAAAATTCTATGCAGTTCAACACAGCCATTAAGCCGTTAAGGCTTATATGATTGATTTGATGTGGCTGAATACAATTTGGTGTAGGCATTCACTGGATTCTCCTTACAACCTTAGAATATTTTAGATTATAGCATATATTTTCGTGCGAGTAGTGTTTTCAGCACATATCTTAACAATCAGTACATTTTAAAAGCCAAGTCTAGAGTAGAGCCCTTCTTATCGCTATTGGCATTTCCGTTCCTCCTCTCTTGCACTTACAGCTTACTCTCGAGTTCACGCTTAATGGTGCCATCAGATTTAAGCAACTGTAGATCCACCTCAGTCTCGATCACATCAATGGACGGACGTGGGTTGCCGCCAAGCTTCTCTGTGGACAATTTGACAGCGCTAGTTCTCAATGGCTGTGGTGCTCGTGCGCTGCAAGTTGACAAAGATGATAATTTATGAAATAAATACACGATTATATGGAAATTTACACGTGAAGTGCCCGCAATTTGTTTTAGAGATAGCATTTCGCCATGCTTGAGCATTCTGCCCACCATCTGGGAGCCATTTGCTTGCAGCTCTGGGCCAAAACTACGCTTTATAAAGAGACCAAAGCCATAGGCAGGCTTTATAAAATGTATATAAATGTGCCAAAAAGAGAACAAGTTGCATTGGCATGGTCACAAAATCCACTTGCCTGACATAGTGACACCCGCACCTGCCCCCTTCAACAACCCTCCGGACGAGTAATGCGCAGTTTGCAGCTCTGTCTGCAAAATGTACAGGGCATTGTACCTTTGCTTGTGTGACAGTCCCCGTGTCGTCGTTTCTGTCTGGCGTCGCCGTGCCAACAGATTTTCAATGACCGCACTCATCGACAGGCTGCCAATTACGCTTAATACTTTCTACACGTTATAAACAATCAACTTATTGTATGTTTTTTGGGAACAACTTTCTTTTATTTTGCGGCTGCAAAAACAAAGCGTTTGTCAGCATATGCAGTGACGCTCGCCATGCACACTGTAATACAGGGAAAAACTCTGCCAAGCACCGCAATAAACACTTTTCAACAATCCAATAAGGAATTTTCTTTCAATTTTATCAGACATTGCTTCAAAATAAATTGCACTTGGAAGCAAAGCAGCATTTAAAAGGACTGTAGCAATAAGTGTGACCATGCTTACACAATGCACATGTGTCTAGAAATCAACGTGAATGTTTAAGCGCCACTGTTAAGTATGTGGTGGTCAAGCGATAACCACTGTTAACAACTGATTGTTAGTAAAACTATTCTGTTGAAAAGCGTTAATTTGAAAATTAGATTTCAAAACTACGTATTTTTTGTGCACAGTTAGTTATATTTTTAATTAGAATTTACAACAAACAAGCATTTTGCTAGTGGAAGACTGCTGCTTAAAGCAATAGCGTGCGGCAATAGGTATTTTAAATATATCTTAAATTACCCATACATGTATACATCCCCACTCCTTGACACCGTCAAACGGCACCTCTGGTGCGGAGATTATGCCTTCATTAACACCCACCATGCCTACCTCTAAACGCTTAGCCACGCGGAACACCTGCTGCAGATTCTCACTATAGAAATAGCCAGCCAGACCATGTTGCGTGTCGTTTGCCTTATACACTGCCTCCGCCTCATCCTTAAATTTGATAATGGACACAATCGGTCCGACGGGGCTGTCATGATTTCAGCGTTTTCTTGTGTATACCGCTCGATAAGCTGGTGCTATTTCTGGAAGAGATTAGTAGGGTTTAGTGTTTTGTTCTTGGTGCATCTATATGCCAATTATATACTTTCAACATATTTGAGCGATCCTTGGCGTTTAGGGAGCGTCACTCCTTTGACTCAAGCCTGCTTGGCGGCCTTAATGGCCTGCCTGTCTTTTGTCCATTGGCGGGATTTTTCAGCTCATTTGTTTGCCTGCTGCAGGAAACAATCCAGTTGCCATTGAACAACGCCTTGGTCTGCACCAGCGCCAAGAAACCGCGCATTCGACTGACCTCCAATGTACTAAGCCTTCGGAACTTGGTTTTGCTTGCACTTGGCAACAATTCAATGTTCACATTTTTTTTTGCTGCGCGTTTCTCCGCTTTTTCTATTTGCTTAGTGGCTTTTCGTCTATTTGATAGGGCTTAATTCATTTCGACTAGAGCGAATGGACCCAGCTGAATGCAGAAACCATTTACTTCAACAAATGCACCACTTTAGCGCTCTATTTGCGTATGACGTCACAGCCTCAATTGGGGTGTATAAAATACTTAAGTATGGTACCAGCGCAATGCGGTATCTCCAAATATTTGGCTATATGAGAACAACTGAAAATACTAATATATCGACTTAGATATCAACCAATAACACTTATGGTAAGTATAAAGTTTGCTGCCAGCCCTCGTGATGTAAGTTAACCGTAAACATGCTTGCTAACCGATAAGTATTTTAGTAATTTGGTATCACAGCACACAGCTTGTGTCTGGCTTAAGCTAACGCGCTTTTGAATTTGAAAATCGTAATACGGTTTGTTTATGTTGTCGCAGAGCGCCACTTGTTTGTTCAAAACTTGTTCAGCTATTCCTGCCTACTTTTGGGATTCTTTTTACCTGTCGCTTTGCATGCGTCGTCGCCGCTGGACAAATGCTCAATTTATTATGCACAGCTATGGCCATAGATTTCACATGTGCCGATGGCAGGATCCGACTGATCGCTGCCTCTTTACCTAAGATTGCTTACATTCCGAACCGAACTGAAGTACTAGCCAACGCCTCTACTCAACTGGCACATCAACAAGCTGTTTTCGGTGAAATAAATGATGTTGATACAATTCACACACGCATATGTGTCTGTGTGTGTGTGTGCTCTTTTTCAAAATACTTGATACAATTTCTGCCGATGCCCAAAGTTCAATGAAAACTTCAGAACATTTTCCATAAGAACCAACAACAAAAATAATCAAAACAAACGACACGACAATGAAAAAAGCACACCACGAATTCTGTCCTTGCTATCCCTCTTTTGTTTGAGGCTACAGCCTATGATCTTAGCTCCTGCACTCTTCTAATCCATTGTTGTGGCTTCTGCACTGATATGCCTGTAATTCGCAATGTGATGTTAAATTTTTATTTTAACAAATCTTTCTCATTATATAATATGGAAATCCAAACAAAAACCGAAAAGTAACCTTCATGAAAATTGACCAAGTAAGTCTTAAATTTTTGGTAGTTTGTGGTTTTATATATGTACTATTTGAATTCATGTAATATGTAATTTCTAATTTGATTTAAATAAAAAACGAATACAGTGACAACTCTGCTAATGAACACTCCTATTAGTCGGATACCTCTTCTGCCCGCAGAATTTACCTTAATCCTTTGTGAATCGGGCCGTACTCATTCTTCCTTGATGGAACCCTGTTCTTTAGCGGGAAAAGATGACCCGACTATCACTGTCTGTCAAAGAGAGTCTTGACTGTATCTCTAAGCTTGTACCTTTGGCTTAAGTGCCTGCACATATTTTGTGGCATCTTTTAGGCGCGCCTTGAAGCTGAGACGAGTTTATTCTGGCCCAATAAGCACAAACTTCGTTTTATATAAATCCTACTGGGCAACAGTTTGCTGACTTTTGATTTAAAATCAGTAGAGGCCAGGCAGAAAAGAACAATACTCCCAACACACACTCGATATTTAAGCAATATATGTTTTTAGTTTCCGGCTTTCTTTGAAAACTTATCTTAATCAAGCGTTTCTCGAGTGGAATGCGATAAGCGTAATATATTGAATCAATTCCAGATAAGTTTATTAAATGCTTTTCAAGGGGAATTTATTAAATGCGTTTCTTGTTTGTGTGCTTGTCTAATTAAAAATGTTTAGATACTTGATATTTGAAATATTTTTCTTGTATATACATATATTCAATTCTTAATAAGTTCATTAAAACAGTTTTATTGGAAATTACAAATATATTCGTTGCCTATTTGTGTGCTTGTTAAATTGAAAAATCTAGAGACATGAAATCCGAAATATATATTTTCGTATATTAGACACCGAATGAGTTCTTAACTTTTCTTTTCCCATTTACATATCTCAATCGCACTCTCCCTACTGCAGCACTCTCACTTGATTAAAATATGTAATCGATAACATTTATCGAAAATATAATCAACCTGAAGGAGTTGATACAGCTCAACAGATACTAAAATACTGCTCCCTTAACCACCTACGTTTCGCCGAATGAAGCACACATAATTGACCACACGATGCAATAAAGGAAACTGTATATAAAATAAACGTGGGAACCATAACAAAGCTCATCCTGCCAAATGCATCTTTCTTTTTTGTTGTCTTTTTTTCTTGTTTATTTTACATTCAGCTGAAGCGTTGGCATCCTTTTGCTTGACGAAGTTCGACTAATTGCGTTGCCTGGCGGCCAATTCTTTTCGCTTTCCTTAGTTGAATGAGTGCCAAACGAATGCGCGAATATGAAAAATCATTTGAGACGTGTTTTACATATTTCGTAAAATCTTAACTCCCTCGGTGGAATTGTTGAATTTTAAGTTTTGTCCGAATTGCATCAAACTTATTTTCAAAGCTCTACATAATTATATGATGAATACGTGTTTCAGCGATTTGGGAAATTCCACTTGCAACAGTGGTAAAAGGGCGGAAAACTTTTATATGAAAGTAGTTTGTTTACCGCCCGCTCAGTTTCAAAATCATTTTCAAAGCTTTTTAAGAACATTGATTTTATAACATACGAGTCACGGGCAAGGCCGGGCTATACCCGCTAGTATATAAATATTAACTCATTAACTTTGCATAAATTAGCTGGCAAATACTTACATTAAGCATTAACCAATTCAAATCTCTAAATACCGTGTTTAATCAAAATATTTTCAATGACAAAAAAGTTTTCCACACAACTTAATTTTCGACCGATCGTTCTTATGGCAGCTACATGATATTGTAGTACGATCTTAATAAGATATTGCATATATATGAGAAGCATAGTAAAACTGCTAAATGCCGAGATTGGTCAAGATATCGTGATGTTTTTCATATAACAACTTAATTTTCGACCGATCGTACCTATGGCAGCTATATGATATAGTGGTCCGATCCAGCTGGTTCCGACATATATACTGCATGCAATAGAAAGAGGGACTTCTGCAAAGTTTCATAAAGATAGCTTTAAAACTGAGAGACTAGCTCGCATAGAAACAGACAGACGGTCAGGCGGACAGACGGACATGGCTATATCGACTCGGCTGTTGATACTGATCAAGAATATATATACTTTATGGGGTCGTAGATGTCTCCTTCTATGCGTTACACATTGTAGTACCCTCTGCAAGGGTATAAATATGATCATATTATCAATTTGAAAAACACTTATGTTATATTTTTCCTGATTTCCCTGCGTCACTTCCTTCCTTGTCCAAAACAAAAAGTAGACTTGAGCCATTAATGAAATTCTTAGAGAACAAATAGATAATATAATCACCAATCTTATCATATAAGGGAATCTTTTATAGAAATCTGACACCTACATTATAGAAAACATCCGTATATTTTTATCAATCGATTGGACATAGCCCAATTCGGGTGATTCTTGGTAGGTATATCACGCACCATATATAGGGAAGAATTAGTATATTAAAAGCTGGATATATTGCCTGAATTTGCATATATTTGCCTTGCATATTTACATGGATTGGGATAAGGATTTTGCAGTTCACCCGTTGTTTAACAGTGCCCGCACAGGCATCTTACGTAATCAGATCCATTAAGATCCAGCCAATCTGTCACATGAATTTAATTCATCAATAAATCCAAACAGAATATTATGCAGGTACTCACCTTTTTAAGCCCTCTCCACAGATGTTAATTGAATCGCGTGATGGTTCCTGCGGCGGCTCATAGATGGCCGCCACTTTGGCGCGTATGCCCAAAGGCACATCCGAATGCTGCTCGTAGGTGCCATATAATAAGCCCATGCGCCGATGGGCCGTGCTGCGCCAATAGTTCTAGAAGCAATCCACTATTTTGGTATTCTCAAAATTAACGTTGTCCCCTTGACGATAGGTCTAACAAGTGACCGATGGCTAACACTTGGAGTAGATGCCCTTGGGCCACGCTGGATGCTCCCGACAGCCGGGCTTGATGCGCCAATTGATGACAATTGCTTGATATTGTGATCCTTAAGATGGCTCTCATTCCAGCGGGGCGCAGTGTACGCAACGACCATTGGCATTGTGATGGCAACTGGGAACGTAAATGAGAATGAAAATCGAATTAGTAAGTAATTAATATAAAAAGTCAAAATTCTATGCTTATATGATATTTTGTGTAGGCATTCACTGGATTCTCCTTACAACCTTGAATATATTAGATTATAGCATATATTTCGTGCGAGTTTTTTCTTACAGCTTACTATCGCGTTCACGCTTGATGGTGCCATCAGATTTAAGCAACTGTAGATCCACCTCAACTTCGATCACATCAATGGAGGGACGTGGGTTGCCGCCAAGCTTCTCTGTGGACATTTTGACAGCGCTAGTTCTCAATGGCTGTGGTGCTCGTGCGCTGCAAGTTGACAAAATGATTTTATGAAAGAAATAACGATTTATGGAAATTTACGTGAAGTGCCAGAATTTTTTAGTAAGCGTTTGTCAGCATATGCAGTGACGCGGGGTTAGGATAAACTCGCCATGCACACTGTAATACAGGGAAAAACTCTGCCAAGCACCGCAATAAACACTTTTCAACAATCCAATAAGGAATTTTCTTTCAATTTTATCAGACATTGCTTCAAAATAAATTGCACTTGGAAGCAAAGCAGCATTTAAAAGGACTGTAGCAATAAGTGTGACCATGCTCACACAATGCACATGTGTCTAGAAATCAACGTGAATGTTTAAGCGCCACTGTTTTTTTGCTGCGCGTTTCTCCGCTTTTTCTATTTGCTTAGTGGCTTTTCGTCTATTTGTAGGGCTTAATTCATTTCGACTACAGCGAATGGACCCAGCTGAATGCAGAAACCATTTACTTCAACAAATGCACCACTTTAGCGCTCTATTTGCGTATGACGTCACAGCCTCAATTGGGGTGTATAAAGTATTTAAGTATGGTACCAGCGCAATGCGGTATCTCCAAATTGGCTATATGAGAACAACTGAAAATACTAATATATCGACTTAGATATCAACCAATAACACTTTGGTAAGTATAAAGTTTGCTGCCAGCCCTCGTGATGTAAGTTAACCGTAAACATGCTTGCTAACCGATAAGTATTTTAGTAATTTGGTATCACAGCCACAGCTTGTGTCTGGCTTAAGCTAACGCGCTTTTGAATTTGAAAATCGTATCGGTTTGTTTATGTTGTCGCAGAGCGCCACTTGTTTGTTCAAAACTTGTTCAGCTTTCCTGCCTACTTTTGGGATTCTTTTTCCTGTCGCTTTGCATGCGTCGTCGCCGCTGGACAAATGCTCAATTTTTATGCACAGCTATGGCCATAGATTTCACATGTGCCGATGGCAGGATCCGACTGATCGCTGCCTCTTTACCTAAGATTGCTTACATTCCGAACCGAACTGATGTCTAGCCAACGCCTCTCTCAACTGGCACATCAACAAGCTGTTTTCGGTGAAATAAATGATGTTGATACAATTCACACACGCATTGTGTCTTGTGTGTGTGTGCTCTTTTTCAAAATACTTGATACAATTTCTGCCGATGCCCAAAGTTCATGAAAACTTCAGAACATTTTCCTAAGAACCAACAACAAAAATAATCAAAACAAACGACACGACAATGAAAAAAGCACACCACGAATTCTGTCCTTGCTATCCCCCTTTTGTTTGAGGCTACAGCCTTGATCTTAGCTCCTGCACTCTTCTAATCCATTGTTGTGGCTTCTGCACTGATTGCCTGTAATTCGCAATGTGATGTTAAATTTTTATTTTAACAAATCTTTCTCATTATTATATGGAAATCCAAACAAAAACCGAAAAGTAACCTTCATGAAAATTGACCAAGTAAGTCTTAATTTTTTGGTAGTTTGTGGTTTTTATTGTACTTTTGAATTCATGTAATTGTAATTCTAATTTGATTTAATAAAAAACGAATCAGTGACAACTCTGCTTGAACACTCCTATTAGTCGGATACCTCTTCTGCCCGCAGAATTTCCTTATCCTTTGTGAATCGGGCCGTACTCATTCTTCCTTGATGGAACCCTGTTCTTTGCGGGAAAAGATGACCCGACTATCACTGTCTGTCAAAGAGAGTCTTGACTGTATCTTAAGCTTGTCCTTTGGCTTAAGTGCCTGCACATATTTTGTGGCATCTTTTAGGCGCGCCTTGAAGCTGAGACGAGTTTATTCTGGCCCATAAGCACAAACTTCGTTTTTTAAATCCTACTGGGCAACAGTTTGCTGACTTTTGATTTAAAACCAGTAGAGGCCAGGCAGAAAAGAACATCTCCCAACACACACTCGATTTTAAGCAATTTGTTTTTAGTTTCCGGCTTTCTTTGAAAACTTAACTTTATCAAGCGTTTCTCGAGTGGAATGCGATAAGCGTAATATTTGAATCAATTCCAGATAAGTTTTTAAATGCTTTTCAAGGGGAATTTTTAAATGCGTTTCTTGTTGTGTGCTTGTTAATTAAAAATTTTAGATACTTGATTTTGAAATATTTTTCTTTTTCATTTTAATTCTTATAAGTTCATTAAAACAGTTTTTTGGAAATTACAAATTTTCGTTGCCTTTTGTGTGCTTGTTAATTGAAAAATCTAGAGACATGAATCCGAAATTTTTTTCGTTTTAGACACCGAATGAGTTCTTAACTTTTCTTTTCCCATTTACATTTCATCGCACTTCCCTCTGCAGCACTCTCATTGTCGATAACATTTATGAAATATTCAACCTGAAGGAGTTGATACGCTCAACAGTATAATCTCTCCCTTAACCACCTACGTTTCGCCGATGAGCACACATAATTGAACACACGATGCAATAAAGGAAACTGTTTAATAACGTGGGAACATAACAAAGCTCATCCTGCCATGCATCTTTCTTTTTTGTTGTCTTTTTTCTTGTTTTTTTCATTCAGCTGAAGCGTTGGCATCCTTTTGCTTGACGAAGTTCGACTAATTGCGTTGCCTGGCGGCCAATTCTTTTCGCTTTCCTTCTTGAATGAGTGCCAAACGAATGCGCGATTGAAAAATATTTAGACGTGTTTTACATTTTCGTTCTTAACTCCCTCGGTGGAATTGTTGAATTTTAGTTTTGTCGATTGCTAAACTTATTTTCAAGCTCTCTATTTTGATGATCGTTTTCAGCGTTTGGGAAATTCACTTGCAACAGTGGTAAAAGGGCGGAAAACTTTTTATGAAGTAGTTTGTTTACCGCCCGCTCAGTTTCAAATATTTTCAAAGCTTTTTAGAACATTGATTTTTTGAGTACGGGCAAGGCCGGGCTATCCCGTAGTTTAATTTTCTTAACTTTGCATATTAGCTGGCAAATCTTCTTAAGCTTAACCAATTCAATCTTAATCTGTGTTTAATCAATTTTCATGACAAAAGTTTTCCCCAATTTTTCGACGTGTTCTTTGGAGCTACATGTTGTAGTCGATTTTGTTGTATGGAAGGTGTAATGGTTGTCAAGTTGTGTATTTTTATTCAATAATTTCGACCGTGTCTGGCAGCTTATGTATAGGGTCGATCCAGCTGGTTCGATACATGAATAGAAAGAGGGATTCGCAAAGTTCTAAAGTAGTAACTGGAGAAGTCGCATAGAAAGCAGACGGTCAGGCGGACAGACGGAATGGTTTCGTCGGCTGTTGATAGTCAAGAATTTCTTTATGGGGTCGTAGAGTTCTTCTATGGTTACAATGTAGTCCTCTGCAAGGGTATAAATATATCTATTATCAATTTGAAAAACACTTATGTTATATTTTTCCTGATTTCCCTGCGTCACTTCCTTCCTTGTCCAAAACAAAAGGTAGACTTCGTCTTAGAGAACAAATAGATAATATAATCACCAATCTTATCATATAAGGGAATCTTTTATAGAAATCTGACACCTACATTATAGAAAACATCCGTCACATATTATTTATCAATCGATTCGCGCACATAGCCGAATTCGGGTGCATTCTTGGTAGGTATCATCACGCACCATATATAGGGAAGAATATAGTATATGTAAAAGCTGGATATATTGCCTGAATATTGCATATATATTGCCTTGCATATTTACATGGATTGGGATAAGGATTTTGCAGTTCACCCGTTATTTAACAGTGCCCGCACAGGCATCTTACGTAATCAGATCCATTAAGATCCAGCCAATCTGTCACATGAATTTATTTCATCAATAAATCCAAACAGAATGTTGTACAGGCTCTCACCTTTTTAAGTCCTCAAGCTTTGACTACGGCAACCACATCACCGGGGCCCTCATCTGGATAGATGTTAATCGAATCGCATGATGATTCCTGCGGTGGCTAAAAGGCACATCTGCATACTGCTCGTAGGGGCCATATAAGAAGCAAGAAGTGTCTGATGGTACGTGGTGTGCCAAGAGTTCAAGAAGCGCTCCACTATTTTGGACGATTGAGCGTAAAGCCTACGGCTGACACTTGCCCTTGGGCCACGGTGGATGCTCCCGACAACCAGGCTTGATGCGGCAATTAATGTCATCGAATACAATGTACTTGCCATGCCTGAAGTTTGCTTGCGTATTTATGAGTGGAAGGACAAGTGGTTAATATTGGGGTCCTTGAGCTAGCTCTCGTCATAGGGTTCCAGCGGGGAGCAGTGTACGCAACGACCATTGGCATTGTGATGGCATCTGGGACAAGTAAATAAGTAAATGAGAATGAAAATCGAATTAGTAAATAATTGAAAAATAAAGTCAAAATTCTATGCAGTTCAACACAGCCATTAAGCCGTTAAGGCTTATATGATTGATTTGATGTGGCTGAATACAATTTGGTGTAGGCATTCACTGGATTCTCCTTACAACCTTAGAATATTTTAGATTATAGCATATATTTTCGTGCGAGTAGTGTTTTCAGCACATATCTTAACAATCAGTACATTTTAAAAGCCAAGTCTAGAGTAGAGCCCTTCTTATCGCTATTGGCATTTCCGTTCCTCCTCTCTTGCACTTACAGCTTACTCTCGAGTTCACGCTTAATGGTGCCATCAGATTTAAGCAACTGTAGATCCACCTCAGTCTCGATCACATCAATGGACGGACGTGGGTTGCCGCCAAGCTTCTCTGTGGACAATTTGACAGCGCTAGTTCTCAATGGCTGTGGTGCTCGTGCGCTGCAAGTTGACAAAGATGATAATTTATGAAATAAATACACGATTATATGGAAATTTACACGTGAAGTGCCCGCAATTTGTTTTAGAGATAGCATTTCGCCATGCTTGAGCATTCTGCCCACCATCTGGGAGCCATTTGCTTGCAGCTCTGGGCCAAAACTACGCTTTATAAAGAGACCAAAGCCATAGGCAGGCTTTATAAAATGTATATAAATGTGCCAAAAAGAGAACAAGTTGCATTGGCATGGTCACAAAATCCACTTGCCTGACATAGTGACACCCGCACCTGCCCCCTTCAACAACCCTCCGGACGAGTAATGCGCAGTTTGCAGCTCTGTCTGCAAAATGTACAGGGCATTGTACCTTTGCTTGTGTGACAGTCCCCGTGTCGTCGTTTCTGTCTGGCGTCGCCGTGCCAACAGATTTTCAATGACCGCACTCATCGACAGGCTGCCAATTACGCTTAATACTTTCTACACGTTATAAACAATCAACTTATTGTATGTTTTTTGGGAACAACTTTCTTTTATTTTGCGGCTGCAAAAACAAAGCGTTTGTCAGCATATGCAGTGACGCTCGCCATGCACACTGTAATACAGGGAAAAACTCTGCCAAGCACCGCAATAAACACTTTTCAACAATCCAATAAGGAATTTTCTTTCAATTTTATCAGACATTGCTTCAAAATAAATTGCACTTGGAAGCAAAGCAGCATTTAAAAGGACTGTAGCAATAAGTGTGACCATGCTTACACAATGCACATGTGTCTAGAAATCAACGTGAATGTTTAAGCGCCACTGTTAAGTATGTGGTGGTCAAGCGATAACCACTGTTAACAACTGATTGTTAGTAAAACTATTCTGTTGAAAAGCGTTAATTTGAAAATTAGATTTCAAAACTACGTATTTTTTGTGCACAGTTAGTTATATTTTTAATTAGAATTTACAACAAACAAGCATTTTGCTAGTGGAAGACTGCTGCTTAAAGCAATAGCGTGCGGCAATAGGTATTTTAAATATATCTTAAATTACCCATACATGTATACATCCCCACTCCTTGACACCGTCAAACGGCACCTCTGGTGCGGAGATTATGCCTTCATTAACACCCACCATGCCTACCTCTAAACGCTTAGCCACGCGGAACACCTGCTGCAGATTCTCACTATAGAAATAGCCAGCCAGACCATGTTGCGTGTCGTTTGCCTTATACACTGCCTCCGCCTCATCCTTAAATTTGATAATGGACACAATCGGTCCGACGGGGTTGTCATGATTTCAGCGTTTTCTTGTGTATACCGCTCGATAAGCTGGTGCTATTTCTGGAAGAGATTAGTAGGGTTTAGTGTTTTGTTCTTGGTGCATCTATATGCCAATTATATACTTTCAACATATTTGAGCGATCCTTGGCGTTTAGGGAGCGTCACTCCTTTGACTCAAGCCTGCTTGGCGGCCTTAATGGCCTGCCTGTCTTTTGTCCATTGGCGGGATTTTTCAGCTCATTTGTTTGCCTGCTGCAGGAAACAATCCAGTTGCCATTGAACAACGCCTTGGTCTGCACCAGCGCCAAGAAACCGCGCATTCGACTGACCTCCAATGTACTAAGCCTTCGGAACTTGGTTTTGCTTGCACTTGGCAACAATTCAATGTTCACATTTTTTTTTGCTGCGCGTTTCTCCGCTTTTTCTATTTGCTTAGTGGCTTTTCGTCTATTTGATAGGGCTTAATTCATTTCGACTAGAGCGAATGGACCCAGCTGAATGCAGAAACCATTTACTTCAACAAATGCACCACTTTAGCGCTCTATTTGCGTATGACGTCACAGCCTCAATTGGGGTGTATAAAATACTTAAGTATGGTACCAGCGCAATGCGGTATCTCCAAATATTTGGCTATATGAGAACAACTGAAAATACTAATATATCGACTTAGATATCAACCAATAACACTTATGGTAAGTATAAAGTTTGCTGCCAGCCCTCGTGATGTAAGTTAACCGTAAACATGCTTGCTAACCGATAAGTATTTTAGTAATTTGGTATCACAGCACACAGCTTGTGTCTGGCTTAAGCTAACGCGCTTTTGAATTTGAAAATCGTAATACGGTTTGTTTATGTTGTCGCAGAGCGCCACTTGTTTGTTCAAAACTTGTTCAGCTATTCCTGCCTACTTTTGGGATTCTTTTTACCTGTCGCTTTGCATGCGTCGTCGCCGCTGGACAAATGCTCAATTTATTATGCACAGCTATGGCCATAGATTTCACATGTGCCGATGGCAGGATCCGACTGATCGCTGCCTCTTTACCTAAGATTGCTTACATTCCGAACCGAACTGAAGTACTAGCCAACGCCTCTACTCAACTGGCACATCAACAAGCTGTTTTCGGTGAAATAAATGATGTTGATACAATTCACACACGCACATGTGTCTGTGTGTGTGTGTGCTCTTTTTCAAAATACTTGATACAATTTCAATGTTCAATGAAAACTTCAGAACATTTTCCATAAGAACCAACAACAAAAATAATCAAAACAAACGACACGACAATGAAAAAAGCACACCACGAATTCTGTCCTTGCTATCCCTCTTTTGTTTGAGGCTACAGCCTATGATCTTAGCTCCTGCACTCTTCTAATCCATTGTTGTGGCTTCTGCACTGATATGCCTGTAATTCGCAATGTGATGTTAAATTTTTATTTTAACAAATCTTTCTCATTATATAATATGGAAATCCAAACAAAAACCGAAAAGTAACCTTCATGAAAATTGACCAAGTAAGTCTTAAATTTTTGGTAGTTTGTGGTTTTATATATGTACTATTTGAATTCATGTAATATGTAATTTCTAATTTGATTTAAATAAAAAACGAATACAGTGACAACTCTGCTAATGAACACTCCTATTAGTCGGATACCTCTTCTGCCCGCAGAATTTACCTTAATCCTTTGTGAATCGGGCCGTACTCATTCTTCCTTGATGGAACCCTGTTCTTTAGCGGGAAAAGATGACCCGACTATCACTGTCTGTCAAGGAGAGTCTTGACTGTATCTGTATCTCTAGCTTGTACCTTTGGCTTAAGTGCCTGCACTATTTTGTGGCATCTTTTAGGCGCGCCTTGAAGCGAGACGAGTTTCGGCCCAATTCATAAAGATAGCTTTAAAACTGAGAGACTAGCTCGCATAGAAACAGACAGACGGTCAGGCGGACAGACGGACATGGCTATATCGACTCGGCTGTTGATACTGATCAAGAATTTTACTTTATGGGGTCGTAGATGTCTCCTTCTATGCGTTACACATTGTAGTACCCTCTGCAAGGGTATAAATATGATCATATTATCAATTTGAAAAACACTTATGTTATATTTTTCCTGATTTCCTGCGTCACTTCCTTCCTTGTCCAAAACAAAAGGTAGACTTCTCTTAGAGAACAAATAGATAATATAATCACCAATCTTATCTATAAGGGAATCTTTTATAGAAATCTGACACCTACATTATAGAAAACATCCGTCACATATTATTTATCAATCGATTCGCGCACATAGCCGAATTCGGGTGCATTCTTGGTAGGTATCATCACGCACCATATATAGGGAAGATTAGTATATGTAAAGCTGGATATATTGCCTGATATTGCTATATATTGCCTTGCATATTTACATGGATTGGGATAAGGATTTTGCAGTTCACCCGTTATTTAACAGTGCCCGCACAGGCTCTTACGTAATCAGATCCATTAAGATCCAGCCAATCTGTCACATGAATTTATTTCATCAATAAATCCAAACAGAATGTTGTACAGGCTCTCACCTTTTAAGTCCTAAGCTTTGACTACGGCAACCACATCACCGGGGCCCTCATCTGGATAGATGTTAATCGAATCGCATGATGATTCCTGCGGTGGCTAAAAGGACATCTGCATACTGCTCGTAGGGGCCATATAAGAAGCAAGAAGTGTCTGATGGTACGTGGTGTGCCAAGAGTTCAGAAGCGCTCCACTATTTTGGACGATTGAGCGTAAAGCCTACGGCTGACACTTGCCCTTGGGCCACGGTGGATGCTCCCGACAACCAGGCTTGATGCGGCAATTAATGTCATCGAATACAATGTCTTGCCATGCCTGAAGTTTGCTTGCGTTTTATGAGTGGAAGGACAAGTGGTTAATATTGGGGTCCTTGAGCTAGCTCTCGTCTAGGGTTCCAGCGGGGAGCAGTGTCGCACGACCATTGGCATTGTGATGGCATCTGGGACAAGTAAATAAGTAAATGAGAATGAAAATCGATTAGTAAATAATTGAAAAATAAAGTCAAAATTCTTGCAGTTCAACACAGCCATTAAGCCGTTAAGGCTTATTGATTGATTTGATGTGGCTGATACAATTTGGTGTGGCTTCACTGGATTCTCCTTACAACCTTAGATATTTTAGATTATAGCATTATTTTCGTGCGAGTAGTGTTTTCAGCCTTCTTAACAATCAGTACATTTTAAAAGCCAAGTCTAGAGTAGAGCCTTCTTATCGCTTTGGCATTTCCGTTCTCTCTCTTGCACTTACGCTTACTCTCGAGTTCACGCTTAATGGTGCCATCAGATTTAAGCAACTGTAGATCCACTCAGTCTCGATCACATCAATGGACGGACGTGGGTTGCGCCAAGCTTTCTGTGGACAATTTGACAGCGCTAGTTCTCATGGCTGTGGTGCTCGTGCGCTGCAAGTTGACAAAGATGATAATTTTGAAATAAATACACGATTTATGGAAATTTACACGTGAAGTGCCCGCAATTTGTTTTAGAGATAGCATTTCGCCATGCTTGAGCATTCTGCCCACCATCTGGGAGCCATTTGCTTGCAGCTCTGGGCCAAAACTACGCTTTATAAAGAGCCAAAGCCATAGGCAGGCTTTATAAAATGTATATAAATGTGCCAAAAAGAGAACAAGTTGCTTGGCATGGTCACAAAATCCACTTGCCTGACATAGTGACACCCGCACCTGCCCCCTTCACAACCCTCCGGACGAGTAATGCGCAGTTTGCAGCTCTGTCTGCAAAATGTACAGGGCATTGTACTTTGCTTGTGTGACAGTCCCCGTGTCGTCGTTTCTGTCTGGCGTCGCCGTGCCAACAGATTTTCTGACCGCACTCATCGACAGGCTGCCAATTACGCTTAATACTTTCTACACGTTATAACAATCAACTTATTGTTGTTTTTTGGGAACAATTTCTTTTATTTTGCGGCTGCAAAAACAAAGCGTTTGTCAGCTATGCAGTGACGTCGCCATGCACACTGTAATACAGGGAAAACTCTGCCAAGCACCGCAATAAACACTTTTCAACAATCCAATAAGGAATTTTCTTTCATTTTATCAGACTTGCTTCAAAATAAATTGCACTTGGAAGCAAAGCAGCATTTAAAAGGACTGTAGCAATAAGTGTGACCATGCTTACACAATGCACATGTGTCTAGAAATCAACGTGAATGTTTAAGCGCCACTGTTAAGTTGTGGTGGTCAAGCGATAACCATGTTAACAACTGATTGTTAGTAAAACTATTCTGTTGAAAAGCGTTAATTTGAAAATTAGATTTCAAAACTACGTATTTTTTGCACAGTTAGTTATATTTTTATTAGATTTGTAGTGGAAGCTGCTGCTTAAAGCAATAGCGTGCGGCATAGGTTTTTATTTCTTAAATTACCCATACATGTTACATCCCCACTCCTTGACACGTCAAACGGCACCTCTGGTGCGGAGTTATGCCTTCTTAACACCCACCATGCCTACCTCTAAACGCTTAGCACGCGGACACCTGCTGCAGATTCTCACTATAGAAATAGCCAGCCAGACCATGTTGCGTGTCGTTTGCCTTTCACTGTCTCCGCCTCATCCTTAAATTTATATGGACACAATCGGTCCGACGGGGTTGTCATGATTTCAGCGTTTTCTTGTGTATACCGCTCGATAAGCTGGTGCTTTTCTGGAAGAGATTAGTGGGTTTAGTGTTTTGTTCTTGGTGCTCTATTGCCAATTATATACTTTCAACATATTTGAGCGATCCTTGGCGTTTAGGGAGCGTCCTCCTTTGACTCAAGCCTGCTTGGCGGCCTTTGGCCTGCCTGTCTTTTGTCCATTGGCGGGATTTTTCAGCTCATTTGTTTGCCTCTGCAGGAACAATCCAGTTGCCATTGAACAACGCCTTGGTCTGCACCAGCGCCAAGAACCGCGCATTCGACTGACCTCCATGTCTAGCCTTCGGACTTGGTTTTGCTTGCATTGGCAACATTCATGTTCACATTTTTTTTGCTGCGCGTTTCTCCGCTTTTTCTTTTGCTTAGTGGCTTTTCGTCTTTTGATGGGCTTAATTCATTTCGACTAGAGCGAATGGACCCAGCTGAATGCAGAAACCATTTACTTCAACAATGCACCACTTTAGCGCTCTATTTGCGTTGACGTCAAGCCTCAATTGGGGTGTTAAAATACTTAGTTGGTCCAGCGCAATGCGGTTCTCCAATTTTGGCTATATGAGAACAACTGAAATACTAATTATCGACTTAGATATCAACCAATAACATTTGGTAGTTAAAGTTTGCTGCCAGCCCTCGTGTGTAAGTTAACCGTAACTCTTGCTAACCGATAAGTTTTTAGTAATTTGGTATACGCACACAGTTGTGTCTGGCTTAAGCTAACGCGCTTTGAATTTGAAAATGTATACGGTTTGTTTTGTTGTCGCAGAGCGCCACTTGTTTGTTCAAACTTGTTCAGCTTTCCTGCCTACTTTTGGGATTCTTTTTCCTTGTTTGCTGCGTCGTCGCCGCTGGACATGCTTCACAGTGGAGATTCACTTGCCGATGGCAGGATCGACTGATCGCTGCCTCTTTACCTAGATTGCTTACATTCCGAACCGAACTGAGTCTAGCCAACGCCTTACTCAACTGGCACTAACAAGCTGTTTCGGTGAATAAATGATGTTGATACAATTCACACACGCACATGTGTCTGTGTGTGTGTGTGCTCTTTTTCAAAATACTTGATACAATTTCAATGTTCAATGAAAACTTCAGAACATTTTCCATAAGAACCAACAACAAAAATAATCAAAACAAACGACACGACAATGAAAAAAGCACACCACGAATTCTGTCCTTGCTATCCCTCTTTTGTTTGAGGCTACAGCCTATGATCTTAGCTCCTGCACTCTTCTAATCCATTGTTGTGGCTTCTGCACTGATATGCCTGTAATTCGCAATGTGATGTTAAATTTTTATTTTAACAAATCTTTCTCATTATATAATATGGAAATCCAAACAAAAACCGAAAAGTAACCTTCATGAAAATTGACCAAGTAAGTCTTAAATTTTTGGTAGTTTGTGGTTTTATATATGTACTATTTGAATTCATGTAATATGTAATTTCTAATTTGATTTAAATAAAAAACGAATACAGTGACAACTCTGCTAATGAACACTCCTATTAGTCGGATACCTCTTCTGCCCGCAGAATTTACCTTAATCCTTTGTGAATCGGGCCGTACTCATTCTTCCTTGATGGAACCCTGTTCTTTAGCGGGAAAAGATGACCCGACTATCACTGTCTGTCAAGGAGAGTCTTGACTGTATCTCTATCTCTAAGCTTGTACCTTTGGCTTAAGTGCCTGCACATATTTTGTGGCATCTTTTAGGCGCGCCTTGAAGCTGAGACGAGTTTATTCTGGCCCAATAAGCACAAACTTCGTTTTATATAAATCCTACTGGGCAACAGTTTGCTGACTTTTGATTTAAAATCAGTAGAGGCCAGGCAGAAAAGAACAATACTCCCAACACACACTCGATATTTAAGCAATATATGTTTTTAGTTTCCGGCTTTCTTTGAAAACTTAACTTAATCAAGCGTTTCTCGAGTGGAATGCGATAAGCGTAATATATTGAATCAATTCCAGATAAGTTTATTAAATGCTTTTCAAGGGGAATTTATTAAATGCGTTTCTTGTTTGTGTGCTTGTCTAATTAAAAATGTTTAGATACTTGATATTTGAAATATTTTTCTTGTATATACATATATTCAATTCTTAATAAGTTCATTAAAACAGTTTTATTGGAAATTACAAATATATTCGTTGCCTATTTGTGTGCTTGTTAAATTGAAAAATCTAGAGACATGAAATCCGAAATATATATTTTCGTATATTAGACACCGAATGAGTTCTTAACTTTTCTTTTCCCATTTACATATCTCAATCGCACTCTCCCTACTGCAGCACTCTCACTTGATTAAAATATGTAATCGATAACATTTATCGAAAATATAATCAACCTGAAGGAGTTGATACAGCTCAACAGATACTAAAATACTGCTCCCTTAACCACCTACGTTTCGCCGAATGAAGCACACATAATTGACCACACGATGCAATAAAGGAAACTGTATATAAAATAAACGTGGGAACCATAACAAAGCTCATCCTGCCAAATGCATCTTTCTTTTTTTTGTTGTCTTTTTTTCTTGTTTATTTTACATTCAGCTGAAGCGTTGGCATCCTTTTGCTTGACGAAGTTCGACTAATTGCGTTGAATGAGTGCCAAACGAATGCGCGAATATGAAAAATCATTTGAGACGTGTTTTACATATTTCGTAAAATCTTAACTCCCTCGGTGGAATTGTTGAATTTTAAGTTTTGTCCGAATTGCATCAAACTTATTTTCAAAGCTCTACATAATTATATGATGAATACGTGTTTCAGCGATTTGGGAAATTCCACTTGCAACAGTGGTAAAAGGGCGGAAAACTTTTATATGAAAGTAGTTTGTTTACCGCCCGCTCAGTTTCAAAATCATTTTCAAAGCTTTTTAAGAACATTGATTTTATAACATACGAGTCACGGGCAAGGCCGGGCTATACCCGCTAGTATATAAATATTAACTCATTAACTTTGCATAAATTAGCTGGCAAATACTTACATTAAGCATTAACCAATTCAAATCTCTAAATACCGTGTTTAATCAAAATATCTTCAATGACAAAAAAGTTTTCCACACAACTTAATTTTCGACCGATCGTTCTTATGGCAGCTACATGATATTGTAGTCCGATCTTAATAAGATATTGCATATATATGAGAAGCATAGTAAAACTGCTAAATGCCGAGATTGGTCAAGATATCGTGATGTTTTTCATATAACAACTTAATTTTCGACCGATCGTACCTATGGCAGCTATATGATATAGTGGTCCGATCCAGCTGGTTCCGACATATATACTGCATGCAATAGAAAGAGGGACTTCTGCAAAGTTTCATAAAGATAGCTTTAAAACTGAGAGACTAGCTCGCATAGAAACAGACAGACGGTCAGACGGACAGACGGACATGGCTATATCGACTCGGCTGTTGATACTGATCAAGAATATATATACTTTATGGGGTCGTAGATGTCTCCTTCTATGCGTTACACATTGTAGTACCCTCTGCAAGGGTATAAATATGATCATATTATCAATTTGAAAAACACTTATGTTATATTTTTCCTGATTTCCCTGCGTCACTTCCTTCTTTGTCCAAAACAAAAGGTAGACTTGAGCCATTTTTGAAATTCTTAGAGAACAAATAGATAATATAATCACCAATCTTATCATATAAGGGAATCTTTTATAGAAATCTGACACCTACATTATAGAAAACATCCGTCACATATTATTTATCAATCGATTCGCGCACATAGCCCAATTCGGGTGCATTCTTGGTAGGTATCATCACGCACCATATATAGGGAAGAATATAGTATATGTAAAAGCTGGATATATTGCCTGAATATTGCATATATATTGCCTTGCATATTTACATGGATTGGGATAAGGATTTTGCAGTTCACCCGTTGTTTAACAGTGCCCGCACAGGCATCTTACGTAATCAGATCCATTAAGATCCAGCCAATCTGTCACATGAATTTAATTCATCAATAAATCCAAACAGAATATTATGCAGGTACTCACCTTTTTAAGCCCTCTCCACAGATGTTAATTGAATCGCGTGATGGTTCCTGCGGCGGCTCATAGATGGCCGCCACTTTGGCGCGTATGCCCAAAGGCACATCCGAATGCTGCTCGTAGGTGCCATATAATAAGCCCATGCGCCGATGGGCCGTGCTGCGCCAATAGTTCTAGAAGCAATCCACTATTTTGGTATTCTCAAAATTAACGTTGTCCCCTTGACGATAGGTCTAACAAGTGACCGATGGCTAACACTTGGAGTAGATGCCCTTGGGCCACGCTGGATGCTCCCGACAGCCGGGCTTGATGCGCCAATTGATGACAATTGCTTGATATTGTGATCCTTAAGATGGCTCTCATTCCAGCGGGGCGCAGTGTACGCAACGACCATTGGCATTGTGATGGCAACTGGGACACGTAAATGAGAATGAAAATCGAATTAGTAAGTAATTAATATAAAAAGTCAAAATTCTATGCTTATATGACTATTTTGTGTAGGCATTCACTGGATTCTCCTTACAACCTTAGAATATATTAGATTATAGCATATATTTGCGTGCGAGTTTTTTACTTACAGCTTACTATCGCGTTCACGCTTGATGGTGCCATCAGATTTAAGCAACTGTAGATCCACCTCAACTTCGATCACATCAATGGAGGGACGTGGGTTGCCGCCAAGCTTCTCTGTGGACATTTTGACAGCGCTAGTTCTCAATGGCTGTGGTGCTCGTGCGCTGCAAGTTGACAAACATGATTATTTATGAAAGAAATTAACGATTTTATGGAAATTTACGCGTGAAGTGCCAGCAATTTGTTTTAGATAAGCGTTTGTCAGCATATGCAGTGACGCGGGGTTAGGATAAACTCGCCATGCACACTGTAATACAGGGAAAAACTCTGCCAAGCACCGCAATAAACACTTTTCAACAATCCAATAAGGAATTTTCTTTCAATTTTATCAGACATTGCTTCAAAATAAATTGCACTTGGAAGCAAAGCAGCATTTAAAAGGACTGTAGCAATAAGTGTGACCATGCTCACACAATGCACATGTGTCTAGAAATCAACGTGAATGTTTAAGCGCCACTGTTTTTTTTTTGCTGCGCGTTTCTCCGCTTTTTCTATTTGCTTAGTGGCTTTTCGTCTATTTGATAGGGCTTAATTCATTTCGACTACAGCGAATGGACCCAGCTGAATGCAGAAACCATTTACTTCAACAAATGCACCACTTTAGCGCTCTATTTGCGTATGACGTCACAGCCTCAATTGGGGTGTATAAAATACTTAAGTATGGTACCAGCGCAATGCGGTATCTCCAAATATTTGGCTATATGAGAACAACTGAAAATACTAATATATCGACTTAGATATCAACCAATAACACTTATGGTAAGTATAAAGTTTGCTGCCAGCCCTCGTGATGTAAGTTAACCGTAAACATGCTTGCTAACCGATAAGTATTTTAGTAATTTGGTATCACAGCACACAGCTTGTGTCTGGCTTAAGCTAACGCGCTTTTGAATTTGAAAATCGTAATACGGTTTGTTTATGTTGTCGCAGAGCGCCACTTGTTTGTTCAAAACTTGTTCAGCTATTCCTGCCTACTTTTGGGATTCTTTTTACCTGTCGCTTTGCATGCGTCGTCGCCGCTGGACAAATGCTCAATTTATTATGCACAGCTATGGCCATAGATTTCACATGTGCCGATGGCAGGATCCGACTGATCGCTGCCTCTTTACCTAAGATTGCTTACATTCCGAACCGAACTGAAGTACTAGCCAACGCCTCTACTCAACTGGCACATCAACAAGCTGTTTTCGGTGAAATAAATGATGTTGATACAATTCACACACGTGTGTGTGTGTGTGTGTGTGTGTACATGTATAAGGAAAAACTTGCGCTTGACACTTGGGCTGCCAATATATATATAACCACACGTTTTCTTTAAGATCTTTTGCGTTTCTTAACCGATCTTGATGAAATTTTCATGTATAAATATATACTCTATGGGGTCGGATAAGCTTCCTTCTGCCTGTTACATACATTTGCACAAATACATTATACCCCTATTACCCATTTTTAATTGGTTCAGTGTATTAAAAGCTTACTTTGGGCCAGTAAAAAAAAATTCTTAAATATTTCACATGTATATATGTATAAATATATATTTACTAAAAGCCACTCGAACCATTTATTGAAACCATAATATATTTAAATATTACCTCACTAACTTTGCATAAATTAGCTGGCAAATACTTACATTAAGCCTAACCAATTCACTGCATTTTCATTGGTGTTGCGCTCCACTTGCGCCTACCTGTTGCATGTGTGAGAGCTCATTAGCCACAGCTCATGCATCAGACCAGAGTGCAGCTGACACGTTGCGGTTAGCCAGAAAATCTAAATTTAGAGGAGCGCGCTCTTAGCGCTGTCGTATCGAATCTATGCTCTCTTTGGACTTGAACTGATTTGCATGCTGGACCAGGTGGAGGCCATCGAGTAATAAACAGACAGAGGAGGCATTTGGATCAAAAGCTCTTTTTCAAAATAATTTTTTTTTTTTTTTGTTTGTTTATTTCTATTAAGTGTAGAACCTGTACAAACATAATTTAGTACCTTAACAACACATGGATGGCAAATGTAATCAAAAACCGAACCCCATACCGCTGTATGAAGATTTTAGATGCAGGTAGTCTTACTGTCGTACAATCGTGTTGGCAAAACCATGCCGTTTAAGTCGCCTTAAAGGTCGGGCAGGGAGTAGTCCTCTTGCGAGCAGGGAGCGGTGTCTCAGCAATCTTTCGGTGTATCTTCTTGTGTGCCTTCCAATCTGTTCCTCGACTGTATGCAGTTTGAGGTCTTTATGGAGCGTGGAACCGCGTACGTACCAGGGGCAGTTCGTTATCTGACGTAGTACCCGATTCTGCAATACCTGTATACGTTTATAGTTGGATTTGGCTGCAATCCCCCAAATCTGCACTCCATAAAGCCATATTGGCAAAATACAGTGCACGTATACAGCTCTTTTGCATCTAAGCGGCAAGGTGCTTCTTTTATTGTTGAGCCACCGCAGTTGTTGCAATCTGTGACGACTTTTTTATACCCTGAACCCATTAAAAATGGGTAAAAGGGGTATTATGTTTTTGTGCAAAATCCAAATGTATGTAACAGGCAGAAGGAAGCATCTCCGACCCCATAAAGTATACATATATATTCTTGATCAGCATTAATAGCCGAGTCGATCTAGCCATGTCCGTCTGTCTGTCCGTCCGTATGTATGAACGCAAGGATCTCAGAACCTATAAGAGCTAGGGACTTGAAATTTTAGATGTAGGTGCTCCTAGTTCCTACGCAGATCGAGTTTGTTTCCGATAATCGATAACTTGGCCCGTTTCCAAGTAATCGATAAAAAATGTATATCGATATCCTGTTTTTTAAGCAATTTTGGTAAATAATAAGAGCTAGAGTTACCAAACTTGACATGTAGCTTCTAGAAAAGTATATATATATCGATTATCTTTAATTTTATACCTATCGCCACCTCCCCGCTACTCTCTATCTAAAGCGCGCGCTGCATTTGGTGTTGGAATATGAGGGTTCAGGGTATCCCCTAGTCGGGAGCTCCCGACTAGAACCTCTTACTTGTTTTACCGTAGCTTTGAGGTGTGGTCCAAAGGTAAGGCGCTTGTCCAAGGTGATGCCGAGATACTTGGCTTGTGACGGCTGCTCCAGGGTAACTCCCTCTAGCTGGATTGGAGGGGTATGCATCAGGCTTTTGAGAGTGAAACATGGGTTTATTGTTTTGAGCGGGTTAACCTTCAAATTCCATCGTTTGCACCAAGCTGCGAGATTATCAAGATATCCCTGTAGTCCATTACTTGCTTCTACGCGACTTTTGGAATTATAAATGACTGCGATGTCATCAGCATATGTCGCAATAATAGCCTTAGAGGGAGCTTCCATATGTTGAGAGGTGGGGCTGGGTATATCTGAAGTATACAAGGAGAAGAGCAGCGGACCAAGAACACTGCCCTGCGGCACTCCTGCTCGCATAGTATAAGTGGACGAGTATGTGTCCCTTACCTTGACCTTGAACTCTCGTCCTTCCAGATATGACTTTAAAAGACCATAGTACGGTGCAGGTAAAAGGTTTTTTATTTTTCACAGTAATCCATCGTGCCACACCTTGTCGAACGCTTGTTGCATGTCAATGAAGACAGCGTTGGAGAACTCTAGGTCGTCAAAAGCCTGCATGATGTGTTTCACCAATCTATGGACCTGTTCCACAGTGCCGTGTCCCTCTCGAAAGCCGAATTGGTGATCCGGCAAGATATTGCATTGGCTTATTATGGCAGTAATCCGATTGGCAATAGTCCTCTCCCATAATTTAGACAGGGAGGGTATTGTTATTATTGGCCGATACGACTCAGGATCAACTTCTGGTTTCCCTGGCTTGTGAATCATCAGAATCGCTGCTAATTTCCATTGCTTTGGGAACACTTGGAGCCTGATAATAGCATTAAAAATTAATACAATATAGAGGAGCGCTCTTGTAGGCAGGGCTTTCAACGTAGCATTACAAATCCTATCGATACCCGGAGTCTTATATTTCGGCAATAACTGGATCGCTTCAGTTATTTCTTCAATCCTTATAGGATCAATAGTCAGGGACATCTGCAGTGGGGTCTGGAGATTCTGATGGGTCTCCCTAGTCTGCTCTATCTTAGCAAAGTCGTAAGGAGTGAAACGAGCCTCTAGATGGTATCCGAAAGCATTAGCCTGTTCCCTTTCGTTTTTAGCAAGTTCGCCACCAGGACATCGGACAGGAACCTGTCTAAAGGGTTGTCGTTTAAGCGATTTTGTGCATTTCCTTAGAGAGTAGTTCGCATCGACGGTGTAGTCCATGGAAGCCAGTTTTTGCTCGAAGAAATCACTTCTGAGTTCTCTTAAGAGGAGACGTAGCTGTTTTGCTGCTCGATTCCATAAAATTCGGTCCAAAGGATCTTGAGATCGAATTGCCCTTCTTCGGAGGCGCTTCTTTGTTCTAATTAGTTCTTTAGCTTCCCTCGTGAGAACAATGCCATAACTAATGCGGCGTGACTCAGGATTGGGTGGGGTTGTGGCAGTAGCAGCTCTATGTATATTTTCTGTTAGAAAATCTACCGCGTTCTTAATGTCTTCTCCAGAGTCCAGTGTCGAATTTAATTGAATGGAGCATTCAAGATGTTGTCTGAAAGCCATGATGTCAGTACGATTGGTGATTAACCGAGGGGTTGGCCTGACATCGGAACCATCTGTTTGCAAATTTACAACAAGGGCTATATGGTCAGAGTCCAAGTCCCAGCTATGGCAGATATTTGCTTGAGAATCCAGTACACCATGGTATAATGCGAAATCAATGCAAGTAGGTGTGTGTCTGGACACATATGGATATCTAGTTGGTAATCCTGTTGCAAGAATTTTAGCTCCTCTGGCTGTAATGGCTTCGGCTAGTTCCCGGCCCCTGGGTGAATTGTAGGTATCTCCCCACAGCCAATGCCGCGCATATCAGTCTCCACCAATCTGATACCTTTGGCCGCAAGAAGCGAGTCACTGAAGTGCCTCTCTTCAATTCTATTCCTTGGTGGACAGTATATGGCACTATATACCATGTCTCCCAAACCTGTGGCAACTTTTATTGAAGACATTTGTATGGTTCGCGTTTCAATGACCCTTTGTGGAAAATGGCGGAGAGAACTCCTCACGAATACCGCCGCTCTTCCGCCGCCGTGATTGTGACTTGCTGGCTTGTAAGCTGGATAGAAGGTATACCTGAATATATTGACTGTTTCCCCTCGGTTTAGTCTGATCTCATTTAAGAGGAGAATATCGACGTTGTTGTTGTGCGCGAAGAGCTCAACTTCTCTGGCTTTTCCTGCAATGCCGTTGACATTCTAGATAAGGATCTTGAGTGAATTCATTGTCAGGCTGAGGCGTTATTTTAGAGCTGGCGAGTCGATGTGTCCCCAGTCCATTGCTTTATCATGTTGGCCATTTCATGAACCATTTTCTCGAGCCGTTCTAGTCGTTGACTGTTTTGCTTGTTTTGTTGTTGTTGTTCCCGTTGCTGCTCCTGAAGCCATAAGAGGAATTGCTGCTGCTGCTGTATTTGCAGCTGTTGTTGCCATTTCAAAAATTGCTGTTGCTGTTGTTCTAATAGTGACTGAACGTCAACTGGATGCTGCTGCTGCATAATATTTTCTTTTGGTAGTTGCGCTTGAAGATCATGTAGACGGCGCTGGGCAGGTTGGTTGCCGTTTCTTGCTATTGAGGCATAGGACTTGCCTCCATTATTGACGCTTAAATTGTTAGAAATTTTTTGTGTTTGTTGCTGTCGAGTTGGTTGTTGCTGCTGCTGTTTTAGTTGCGGTTGTATCTGCTTTGCTTGATTTTTATCCCTGCTGATCTGTCTGGAAGGCAGCGTGGAAGACTGTTGCTTCGTTGCAGAGCCCATTGATCGTCTAAGATACTCCTGGTACCACTGGCATCCTTTATAGCTTGCCATATGATTCCCATTACAGTGGATACAGGTAGGCTGTTCATCTTGGGAACGTGCGCATAGCTTGGTTAGATGATCTTCACCACATCGTGCACAATTGGGATGACGACGGCAGTATTTGGCTGTGTAACCGTATTCCTGGCATCGTGTGCATTGGGCGATTTCAGATGTTTTGCGCATCCTTTCTATACTCACTTTTTGCCGGCAAAGTGTTTTGATATCGTATATTTCATTAATTTTAGCGCATGGCCTAATATTAATGAAGAATATATTGAGCTTTTCGTCTTTGTTAATCCTTGATCTTGGGTTATGTACCTGCAGAGCATCAAATCCATTTCTTTTAAAATTGGAAATAATTTCGGAAATATTCTGGCTGTTTCTCCTTGGCTGACTTTGACTGCCACGTTATCTAGGCTAGTGACCTCCATAATGAGTTCAAAGAGATCATTAAGGTCAGCAATACTCACAACTATTTGCGGTGGCTTTGGGGTATTGTTAAGATGCTTGTTCGTGTTGGATACGTTGTGTTGTGGATTATTGGCTGTGTCACTTGCATCAGTGCTATGATTAGTAATATTCTGATGAGCAGCCTCAGAAGCTCTAGTAGGACCTTCATTTGTAACTCTAGAACTTTCGGCAACATGGCTTCCACTCGTAACTTTCATGTCCATATCCATGTCTAGCAAGGCAAATCTGTTGCTAGAGTTTGCCATGCTAGTTGATGCTGAAGGTGAGACCAGCTTCAAATCTTTGTTCGGCCTCGTAACGGTTGTATTGGGAGATAAGGATTTCTTCCTCTTATTTTTCAATTTTTTTTGGTCTGCCACCAATTTTGTAGCAGCTCCACTGAGTGTAGGAGCGGCAATGTCTGAGGAGTGTTGGGTGCCACAAGCTCCATGGTTATCCATGCTTCCGCCAGGGCTCATACTGCTGATTGCAGCAGTTGCCACAGTTGCCGTGGTGTATGTAGGATTACTAGTAGCACTAGTAAATGTTAGTGTTGTGGTTACTGTGCTGATGTTCTGAGCATCAGTACATAGAAGGCGGCTAAAAAACTCTGACCTGATCTCCAATGGTGATTTCCCAGCTACTTGGCGCATTAATTCATAATCAATCTGCTTATTACTAAGCTGAGAGTTAGAAAAAATGTTATCATCCGCGGCGTTTATTGCCCCTCTTGTGTGGCTGCGCGCAGAGAGAGGGGTAATGTTTTGCCCAAACGGGCAGCGAGTGCAGTCTTGTCGCACTACACGTGTGTTTTGTTGTTGTCAAACTGCCGACACTGCACGTGGCAGCGTCCGAAATTTACGGTTTGTGCTATTTTAGCACACTTATGTAGGTTGCACGATAGATCAACACTTGCTTTGTCTATGCACTTTGACTTAACCGTTCTCGTTGAGAGTAGATTAGCGGCATTTAATTAAATAAAAACAAATTCGCTATGCGAAAAGCACGTTTTTGGCATTCACTTGTCAACGCGGACCAGTGTTGATCGATATTTAAACTGTTGTAAGTATTGAAAAGTAATCAGTCTAACATGACTACAATATTGCTTTGGAATTTAGAATAATTTTGCATTTTATTTCAAAAAATCTATACATTGGGAACAAGTAAGAGGTATAGGTCGGGAGCTCCCGGCTAGGGGATACCCTGAACCCTCTTCTCCCAACACCAATGCAGATGTACATACTATTCTAGATCCTACATATCAATTTTGGTGACTCTAGCTCTTATTATTAACCATTATTTGGCTTTGTAACCCACCACCAACACCACCCTATTTAGTTGTTTAGGTGTGTCATGGGATTTTCGGAACCCGAACTGAAAGGGGGAAATTTTTTCTTTAATCCTTTCCATGGACAGCAGTCTTGTAAGCAGGCAACGGTTGAAGAGTTTTTCCAATCATGGGCAACAAGAGATTAACACTAAAAATTGGACTGCACTGACCGGCATTGCTTTAAGGTTATGTTGTCAATCCCATCTTCGCCAGGAGCTTTTCTAGTCTTAAGTCCTGCTATGTGGTCTGAGACCTCGTTGACTGTGATTAGGGAAACTGGGAGGCTAAACTGACCTGGGCTCTCCAGTGTGAGTTGAACCCTTTTGTTCATGTTTGCTGAGCTTGTATTAAAAGGCTTGAAACGTTCCTCTAAGTCTTCGGCGAATGCATCGACATGTTTCTTTGGAGATCTGGCCCAAGATCCGTCGGGCCTTCTGATCGGAAATTTGGGGGGTGTCACTTGTTGTTTATACCTTCTTGCCAGTATTGCATAGATTGCTTGTGGTCTTGAGCTTTCTGATCGGCGTACTGGCTTCGGCTTAAATGTTCTACGAAATTGAAACAAATTCTAGATTCTTAAACATTTATTATACCCTGAACCCATTGAAAATGGGTAAAAAGGGTATTTTGTATTTGTGCAAATGACAAATGTATGTAACAGGCAGAAGGAAGCATCTCCGACCCCATAAAGTATATATATACAAATGGTGGGAAATACTCGGCAGACACAGACACGGCAAGGCCTTAAAAGTTTTCACGAAATCCGTCGTTAATTTGTCCTTGGCAACAAAATGCTGATCAATCTGTTGACTGCTTTTTGTTTCTTGTTATTTAATTGTATTTAGTTAACTTGAAGTAAACCACATTCGGTGCAACAGGTTTAAAATTGTTAGCCCAGCAGCTGCGCACAGTAAAGCAACGCAAAGATGTGACGCAGCGCACTCAAAGCTTGCAATCACATCCACAACTCGTCAATTTTGACTTCGATATGCCCAGCACATCCGCAGCCGCAGCCGCCCCAAGACTAGTTGCAGCCGCTCCAGTAGCTGTTGCAGCTGCCCCAGGAGCAGTTGCAGCCGTCCCTGTCGTTGGTGCAGCCGCAGCCGCAGCTGCTCAAGTGGGGCTAACCCATCGTCCCATATCCTTGGGCTATCCTATCTACTATCTCGACTTGGTACTGGAGGGCAAGCCAGCGGGTCGGGTGCTCATCGAGGTGCGCAACGATGTGGCACTTTGAGCTACAGAATGGGCGTGGCGGTTATGCAGCCATCGATGGTGGATTCTTTATACCGGATAACTCTGGGTTGCCCCCGATGCGCGGCGCAGTGTGCATGCGACGTGGCCAGAAGCGTTACGATAATAATGGATCTGTGGGCAGCCAGTTTCGCATGGTGCTCTATGAGAGGTTCCCCTTTACGGCCATATTTGGCTTCATTGTGAATGGGATCAATGTGCTGGACAGGATAGCCGGCACGGCCAGTGCAACTAAACGGCCCGCGATATCCACCTATATCAAGAATTGTGGCGAGTATCACCGCAACGGATTCTAAATGATTGTAAGTGACAACCGCTCCCCACCCTCTTGCAGCTCTGCTTAATCCTATGGAAAATTGTTAACAACCCTACGATTTTTATCAGCTCAGCTCTCAAAGAAACATATTACAAAACAATATATAAACAAGTAAGAGGTTCTAGTCGGGAGCTCCCGACTAGGGGATACCCTGAACCCTCTTATTCCACCACCGAATGCAGCGCGCGCTTATAGATAGAGAGTAGCGGGGAGGTGGCGATAGGTATAAAATGAAAGATACTCGATATATATATACTATTCTAGAAGCTACATGTCAAGTTTGGTGACTCTAGCTTAATCGATTACTTGGAAACGGGGCAGTTATCGTTTATCGGATCTGCGCGGGCACCAGGAGGACCTACAGCTAAAATTTCAAGTCTCTAGCTCTTATAGGTTCTGAGATCCTTGCGTTCATACATACGGACGGACGGACGGACGGACGGACAGACGGACATGGCTAGATCGACTCGGCTATTGATGCTGATCAAGAATATATATACTTTATGGGGTCGGAGATGCTTCCTTCTGCCTGTTACATACATTTGCACTTTGCACAAATACAATATACCCTTTTTACCCAATTTTCAATGGGTTCAGGGTATAAAAAACATACACAAAACGAAGAGTCCAGAAAGAACACAAAGGTTGATATCTTGAAAAAATATATTTAAAAGAAATCTATATATATTTAAAAGAAATCTATATATGCATGTATGGGTATACGTATAATCCATACAGTCAATTTATTTTAAGTATTTGAAATAAATTAAAGAAATCTTATGATATGCATTTTCAAAAATAAACAAATTTTGGATGCTATTTTTTTTTCAAGAAATTTTACCAAAAATTTGTCAACAACATAAACACATAGGTCGGCACTACTCGACAGATACCCTGTAATCATTTTGAACAATAATAAATAGTTGAAGAACTTCAGCACAAGACTAAAGATGAAATACACCCAAACCAACTTGAGTGAATATTTTGAGAAAAACTTTCGAATAAACATATTTATTCTATCAATTATATTTTGAGTGTTTGTAATACCTGCAATAATTGAATTTGCAGATTACAGGGTATAAAAACTTTGAAATTTTTTTGAAACGCAGAAGAAGACCCAGACATATTCTTTAGATCAAAGTTGGAGTTTAACTAAATCTAAGATATATTAGTTATAAGTACTACAAATATGTATTTCTTGATCGATAAATCTGACTCAATGCTGACTATATTCAATGTAAACAATTGTTTGTAACAACTGATCTAACGAATATCTATGAATTTCTTTACCGTTTATACCGGTAAAATATTAATATTATCATACATCGGAAATGATTTAACATTCAGTTGGTTAACAACAATGCATACAGTAATATCAAAATATCAAAGTAATCAAAGTGGAAAACTACTTAAAACTGAATTGTGCAACACTTTAAGACCGTGAAGGTGTTCAACATTTTTATGAGAAAACTTTCAAACTAAGTCAAAACAACTTAAAACCATCCAAGTTTGAAAGTAATCAAGAGCTCAAATACTTTCAAAGACCATTTTAGTCTCAAATATACAGTTACATACAGGGAAAATAATTTTAAAAAATATATATACCATATCGCAAATTACAATATTCCTAATATACACTATTCTACACTTTGTATTCCTTATTTCATTCCTATTTTTTTAATTGTTTAGAGTTTGCATCAGTAATCTAATTTAAAAATTATTTTTATAAAGTTAGGTGTTTCAATTCAATCGTTGGATAGTTAGAAAGAGCCACAAAAAGAAGAAAATAGTTACGAATAGAAGAAACGAAGAAACCCAAGCATATTGCTTAAAATATGTTGAAAATGTGAAATACAACAAGTAAGAGGTTCTAGTCGGGAGCTCCCGACTAGGGGATACCCTGAACCCTCATATTCCAACACCAAATGCAGCGCGCGCTTATAGATAGAGAGTAGCGGGGAGTTGGCGATAGGTATAAAATGAAAGATAATCGATATATATATACTATTCTAGAAGCTACATGTCAAGTTTGGTGACTCTAGCTCTTATTATTTACCAAAATTGCTTAAAAAACGGGATATCGATATACATTTTTATCGATTACTTGGAAACGGGGCAAGTTATCGTTTATCGGAAACAAACTCGATCTGCGCGGGCACTAGGAGCACCTACATCTAAAATTTCAAGTCTCTAGCTCTTATAGGTTCTGAGATCCTTGCGTTCATACATACGGACGGACGGACGGATGGACGGACAGACAGACGGACATGGCTAGATCGACTCGGCTATTGATGCTGATCAAGAATATATATACTTTATGGGGTCGGAGATGCTTCCTTCTGCCTGTTACATACATTTGCACTTTGCACAAATACAATATACCCCTTTTACCCATTTTCAATGGGTTCAGGGTATAAAAAGGAGATTTACAATTGGAAAATGCTTAATGCAAATAAAAGTTAACGTTGTGCCGATTATTTGGAATGTGATATAAAATTGAGAAACGCAACAAGCAGACTTATTCTGTAATTATGTTAAAAATATTTTAATTTTAATTGATTCAAGCTCAATTGATTTCACTTCAAGTGACTTTTTTACAATGTTTATAATGTTTTTTACGCTATTATATTCATATGCAATTATATTTACATTTGAAATATTTACAATTGAAATGTTAAAAACATTATCAAAAAAAATATCTAAATGTATTAATGTCTGAATTTATGTATTTAAGTGTCTATTCATATTTGCAAATGGAAAGTACGGTTCCCTCAACGTACCGGTGAACTACATAGAGGTTCTCAGAGCATTGATGACCCGTACAAATTACAAATTACAAATCAAATCCATAAGCTCGCTAATTGGAGAAAATTGATCATTTCAATTTGACATTAACAAAGCTAATCGGCTATTCAATTTATCAAATCGAAGATAATGGGACAAATGTGCCAAAAAAAAAATAATATAGAAAAAATTAAATTTGTAAGTTATTGATGTCTATATATACACGCATATATGCCTAAAGCAAAGCCAAAAAAGATATTTGAATTCAATGTATTACAATAAAAAATGTAAAAGCTGAAGATTTCAATAAATGTTGTTCCAGCAAATGTTGTTATTTATTATTAAAAGAAAGTGAGGGTGCAAAAGCCCAACAATTGAATTAAAGGTAGCATCCTTTTTACCTACATCTAGTTATGTCAACAGATTACATTACAACATTTCAATATACTAGTACAATGATTTTTCGTCTAAAATAGATTTAGGTATTTGCATTTAATGGTTTCTTTATGTAATCTAAGGGAAAGAACCCCTAATGTACTTTTTCCGGAATTCCATGCGTCACTTGCCTTCTTATCTCCAACAAAAGACAGATTTAAGCCCAGCATGAAATTCTTAGAGAACAAAATATAGCCAGACTCCACACTTGTTTATAATGTAATGTTCTGTTTTTGAATAACGTATCACTTTTACCATCACTTATCATATTAGGGTATCTTTTATATAAATACGACAAGTAACTTATAGAAAACATCCGGCACATATTGTTTATCAGTCGATTCGCGCACATAACCCAATTCGGGTGCATCCTTGGTGGGTATCAGACAATTATCACGCACCAGGACCATGCACTCAGCCTTCCATGTGTGTTGTAGTAGGGGTTGAGGGTTAGATGATTTTGTATTTAGTTTGTGGGGGAGGTTTTGTTGTATTTTGAGATGTTTTGAGGAAAGTTTGTTTTGGGTTTTTTTTTGTTATTTGATATTAGGTTAATGTTTAGTGTTAGTGTAAGTGTATTGTATTGTAAGTGTAGTGTAAGTGGTGATATGTTTTTGGTTGGAGTCGGACATTATTGAATAGCGACGGCTAGATACATTTTGTGTGACATGCCGCCGCTTGAGTATTGCAAAAAATGGAATAATTAGGAGGTAGTGGTTGTTTTGGTGAGCGCAGGAGGGAAGTATAGAGACTGTGTTTTGGGCATGGTGGCCGCCATGGTCGGCAGGACGCCTTGGAGATCAAGTCTGGATAGATGTCGAGCCAAAACAGATTGGAGATTTCGGTGGAACCAGGATCGTTGCCAATCGAACGTTGTTGAAAGGTCGTTCAGTTTCTCGTGACGAGTTCGTCGGAGTTCGATACCGGAGATTTGGATCACTGCAGGATGATCTCGCTGGAGCTAGAGGTCTGGAGATAATGGCCGAGCAAGGTTGTCTTTACCGACGCGGGTGACGGATAGCGGAGGCCTTTGCAAGGATGCGTCGATAAGACTTATAAAATAGATTTTGAAACTCTTCACACTGCCTCCCACAGGCCACCATATGCGGTGCACTAGGAGGGTTGAAGTGCCAGGACAGTTTTGGAGACTGTAAGTGGCCTGGAGTTGAGTCTTAAGCGCTTCTACAAATGCGCGAGAGGACTTTGGCCGCTCCGACGAGGTTTTGCCGTTGTGGATGATTTGACTTGGGCACTCGTCGTGCCAAAATCTGCAAATGCCGCTAGGAATTTTTGTGGTCAGGTCAGATGTAGCTTCTAATGGATGGCTTTGGTGCTGAAGCACACAAAGACGCACACGTAGCTTTGTAATAAGACAGGCTCGACCTGTGTAATTTTTCACATCGAAGGGGCCTGCAAATCGACTCCTGTGTGAGTGAACGGTCGAGAGATGTGATTCTCCACAGGCAAGTCGCCCATGAGCTGCGTTTGCAATTTCTTTTTCGGATGACGCAGATTTTGCAGGAATGAATTGTGGATTTGACCAACACCTTCAGCTTTGGAATCCAGTACTGTGATCGTATTAAACGCATCATGAGCTGGTTGCCTCCATGCAAGGATATAAGATGGGTGAAAGCGGTCAAGAGACGCGAATATGCACATGTGTATGGCAGTATGATTGGATGCCGCTCATCGTAGCCGAGTGCTTCGGCCGCTCTTACACGACCACATGCTCGAATAATTCCTTACCATCTAAAAAGGGGTTCAAATTAAGGATTTTGCTGGAAATGAGCTGTTTTTCGTGCTCAAGCAAGTGTACTCTGACGAGTATGCTTGTCTCTGGGTCAGGAGAATGAGTTTTTCTTGTGCATAAGAAATCTCGTTGCTGTCAATTTCAATAGTTGACGGGAGCGACAATCGTTTGCAACGCTTGAAGAAGCGATAGATGTAGGCTAACACTCGCAGGGCTCGATCGAACTTGGAGAAGCGCTCGAGGAAAGAAAATGAGGGAGCCGTGTTTACGAGGTTTACCTTAATCGTACGTTGCTCTATTGTCGTATCTGGGAGGGGATCTGAAGGAATGGGCCATTGGTTCTGAGGTAGGAGTAACCATTCTGGCCCGTGCCACCACAGCTCATTGTTGACTAACGCTTGTGGTGGGGCACCTCTGCTCGCTAGGTCCGCTGGATTGTACTCGGATCGTACATGGGACCATTTATTGGAGTCGGTGGCCTGAGTAATTTTTGCGACTCTGTTTGCTACAAAGGTAGTCCAGGCGCATGGTGGCTTATGAAGCCAAGCTAGCACAATTGTGGAATCTGTCCAATAGAACCATTCGCCGCCAGCGGAAGGTAGCTGGGGACTGAGTGCAGCGGATAACTCGGACAGAAGTGCTGCTCCGCACAGCTCTAGTCGTGGCAAGGATACCGTCTTCACCGGAGCGACTCTCGTTTTCGCTGTTAGGAGTGTCTGAGATGCGATCTTGTTCTCAGTGCGCACGTAAATGGCGGCCCCATATGCACGCTGCGAAGCGTCACAAAACCCGTGGTATTGAATAGTCCCCTGTGGGCGGAATTCGACCCATCTAGGGATGCGAATCGCACTGAGGCCCGGATACTCTTGCAGAATAATTCCACTTAATGAGAAGACTCTCAGGTAGCGGATCGTCCCAGCCCAGTTCTTGGAGCCAGATCTCCTGCATGAATATTTTTGCCTGGATATGACTGGACCCAGCCAACCTGCTGGGTCGAACAGTTTGGCAATCTGTGAAAGGACTTCACGTTTGGAGACGGACTGTTTGGTGTTAGCTCGGATGGAGCGAAAAAGAACTCATCGGTGTCAGCTTTCCATCTGATCCCGAGAGTCTTTGCCGAACAGGCTTCCTCGATCTCTAAAGTCGGCGTGAAGCAAGTGGTCCTTGGGAATCGCTCTTAGCAAGTCCTTTTCTTGGATGTCCATTTTCGCAAGGGGAACCCGGCAGATTCAAGGGCCTTGCGGAGTTCTGCTTGCTTGATCTGCTGTTGATTTGGAATGGGCTCCCGCTAGTACATCGTCGACTCTATTGTTTGCGATATGTGACTTGCTAAGGGATAGAGCGAACGAACGTCATCAGTACTGATGTGTCCCGGATTGCCAAAAAGGGGGCACAGTTACTCCAACGTGACTGTGCTGAGTTCGAAGTCACGAAGCTCGTTGTCCTTTGTTCGGAACAGAATTTCTGATAGGGCGTGTGTTTGGGATGCACAAGTTCTGCCGATCATTTTCGTGATTCGGCGTTGAAGACATATCGGAAGAAGCGCCATCTTAGAATTTGATGGTTAAGTCGGATTGCAGAACGGGCCCTGCTGTGCACATCGTTCAGACCTTTACCATTCGATGACGGGTGGGAGGCGTTAAACACTCGCGGAGCTTGGTCGTGGTGCTGTCAGGCTTGTGAACAGCATGGTGTGGTAGATAAGTTATTGAACCATTGCTTGGAGGGACTTGTCGCTGTGACCTAAGTCCAGATTTCCTGGATCACCGCTCGTCTGCTCCTTAAGGGGGCATTTTTTGCCAGAGATTCTCATTTCGTAGAAATTGAGCTAGTGCGATGGACCTTGAATGGCCTAACTGGATGTGATCGGATTCTTGAATGGCAGTGTGACCAAGTATCTGCCGTTTTTATCCCTTTTAGTGGTTTTTTGAAAATTGCGCTCACAAAAAGGTCGGATTCCTTTTCCAGCTTAACTGGAATATCCTCCACCTCCCAAAATTTTGTGAGCAGTTTATCCAAGCTCGCATTTGGATTCAGCGAGACTTGAGTCGAAAAGGATGCGACAGATTTGGCACTGGTCTTGACGGGGCCTGTAGGATCCAGCCGAAAATCGTTTCTTGACCAAGGAGAGTGCCACATATGTTGGGATGGAGCCACCTAACATTGGATGGGAGGATTCGGCGCCGAGAAGCACGTCTTCTGTGAGCTCCTTAGAAAGAGGGATCGGCCAAGTGTAATTTTGGAAGTTCTTCCAGCGTTTGGGGGATGGTGTGGAGGGCAAATTGCCTGCCAGCTTTGGAAGACTAGCCGAGGTTTCATTGAACCCTGGGCTTTTAGGAGAGCCATTTAAATGGCAAAGTTTTTGAGGTTGAGCCGAAATGGCTTGATTCAAACCGGAGCCTGTGCGTCGACGGGTTGGTAAGGAAGTTTAACCCTTTTGAACATCGCTCTGAATAAGGTCGCTTCAGCCCAGAGTCGATTTGCCCGGGCTGTTACTTTGTGCCCAAATGACACACTTGGATGACGCCGTGCCGAGGAGAACACCATGTGAGTTTGCGGATAGTTGAAGGTAGCTGGGTTGAAGTAGAAGTGGATGTGGTGAGGAGGGTTCAAATTGGTGTTGTGGAGCTGAGGGCACTGGGGTCTGTCACGGTGGAGTAGCGTGTTGTGACGTCCCTTGCACGTGAACATTGTGGCTGGTGCAGTCTTTCAATGGTGCTGTCTGGCGAAGCAGTTTAGCACAGCTTTTGTTGCTTATGCGGACTTTGGGTCGGCATTGTAGAAAGTGGGCATAGACGCACGGGTGGTTTTCCTTCTGAACTTTGCAGTCTGTGGCTTTGCAGTACTGTTGCTTCGAAGGTTTCAGGTGGTTGGACTCTTTTCTTGTGGGTTGGATGGAGTGGCGTTGTGCGGTGGTCGTCATCCTCTTGTCCAAGGTGGATTCGGTCGTCAGATTTCTCTCGGACAGGGGATTCTCCTGTGGAGCGTTGTTCCTACGCAGCGTGAGTTAGGTTAGAGGAGAAGGAGACATCCCATTCGGTGCCCCTGGCAAGTGAGAGCCGTATCCCTGGTGGCGAGCTCTTTAAGGGCGGCAGAGGGTGGGGGGTTGAGGTTTTTGATTTGTGTCGCTTTTAATCCGAGGGCGGGCCGTTCGTGAGGGGGACTTGGAGACAAGAGCTTCGCCGCTGGTTTTGGTTGTGGAACAATTTTTCCACCGGCGTTCGGTTTTTTCGTCGGAGAGGAGCGTGGTCTGTCGGTGATGGCGGGGCCCTGGATGGAGAGTGGAGGGGGTGTCAGCTTTCTTCGCCGGGCTCTTTCTTTTTTTCGCTTAGTGAGCCGACATCGCTCGTAAACGGAGTCGAGTATTTTTAGCTTGCTGCACCAGGTCACTCTGCTGCAAGCGCCTTGGTTGAGAGCTTTGGAACATACTCGTCTGGTTCTACCTTTTCCCATAAAGTTTAATCATTGTCGGACTTGGAGAGTGACAGTGCACGTCATGTCCGCTGCGTCTTGATCTTCACTCAAACTGGAGTCGGTCAGTTATAGAAACGAGTCGTTCAGTGCCATTTCGCTTGACTTCTGCATTTTTTGCGTAGTCGAACGGGTATTTTGGGGTATTTTGGGAGGTCGTTGCGGAGGTTGGTGGATGCCTGGTTTCCCGATAGGTGAGGTAGGCGTGTGGGGGTGTGTGAGTCGTTTTGGCTGTTTGACCACGTTGGTTAGGTCAGGCTCCAGGTGTTTTTCGGAGAAAAAGTAGTTCTTATATGTGTGTTGGTCCGTGGTTTTATTTTTTTTTAGTTTATTTGTTTTTTATTTCCTTATTGAGAAATCTTTTTTGACCACCAGAGAAGGATTTTCTTGACAAAGCGGCCGTGTAGTGGAAGGATCGGCAAAAAATATGCTTATGTGGTTGAGCTCAAGAAGGACGTTTTCAGTCATGGTTTTTTATAGATTTTATTTTTTATTTTAAGAAAGTCGCACGGATATTCGATTATACGCAACTTGGAACGTTTAACTTTTTTTTTTTTTAAGATAGAAAAAGTATTTTTTGTTTTGCGGTTGGAAGGTGGATACATTGTTTCCGTCGTTTTCGAAAACCGTCTGACACTTTACAACCCTGTTGTTGTTGTTGATGCTTTTGGTTATTATTTAAGGGGGGGGATATAATAGGATGTGTGTGTGTGTATACTGCAGGTGAATTTGCACAGTGTGGTTTTAATTAATTAAATACCAATTAGAATTGTGTGTTTTTTTTGTATTAGTGTGTGATTTTGGTGAAGGTTGGAATGGAGAAGCGATACACTTGTTGTTCAACGGAGCGAAAGCCTATGTGTGAGATATGTTTGTGTACTTGCGTAATATATGGCGATCGGTTATTTTTGGGTTGCACTTGTAATATTTATATACTTGTACAGACACCAATATGGCGACCTTATCGGAGTCACTTTCTGTTTTATTTCCTTCAATTTTTCACTTTAGATGCCTTATGGCACGAACATTTTTATCTGCGGGTTTTTTTGTTGAATTTTTTAAATACAATTGCCCTCGCTTTAACCACGGACAATGTGAAGCGAAAAAATATGTTCAGACACACAAAGGATTATTACTGGAGTTGCCGGAATTTGGCAATGGACAAGTTGAGGTAGGTGCACTGCTACTTATCTTGTTTGAATTTATAGCTGTTCCTGGAACCTTTTTTGCAGATCCACCAATGCTTGCGGGGCGAACTGGATATACCAAATTGTGTAAGAGGGGCAGAATTGGTAACCAAATGTTGTAGAAATATCCGGTCGAAGGACAAATGTTGTAGTAGGGCGTGAGGGCTTCCAGATGAATTTTGCTCAATTTCGTATTGTTGGGGGAGCGTTTTTGCTCTGCTCAAATTTTGAAGAAGGTTTTGAAGGAAAACACGTTTGTTCACTTGCAGGTTATTTTTTCTTCTGTCTATTTTCTGATATTAGGTTAAATGCTTAGTGAGTGTAAGTGTAATTGTAATTGTAAGTGTAAGTGTAAGTGGTGAATATGTTTTTCCTGGTTCCGGAGTCGGAACCAACTTCATTGAAATAGCGACGGCTAGATACACTTCTTGTGTGAACAATGTGCATCCGTTTAGTTTGATCACCTTTTACAGAGATTAAGAAAGAATATAGTATATGTAACAGCTGGATAATATTAGTTGATCTAACACTCACCAGCCAAACAAATGGTCACAAATTTGGAGCCGAAAGTGCCATTTGTGGCATATTTACATGGATTGGGATGACGATTCTGCAGCTCACCCGCTGATATGCACTCCTGAGCGGTGAGAAAATGTGTCTCCATGTCGCGTATTTGGTTAACGGTGCCCGCACCCGTAATCAGATTCGTAAAGATTCAGCCAATCTGTCACATTAATTTAATTCATTAACAAATCTAAACAGGAAGTTGCACTCACCTTTTTAAGTCCTAATGCTTTGGCAACGGCATCCACTTCATCGGCGCCCTCATCTGGTCAGATGTTAATCGAATCGCGTGATGATTCCTGCGGCGGCTCATAGATGGCCGCTACTTTGGCGCGTATGCCCAAAGGCACATCCGCATGCTGCTCGTAGGTGCCATATAAGAAGCCCATACGCTGATGGCCCGTGGTGCGCCAATAGTTTAAGAAGCGCTCCACTATTTTGGTATTCTCAAACATAACGTTGTCCAAGTGACTATAGGTCTGACGATTGAGCGTTATGACTGACGGCTGACAGGGGAGCAGATGCCCTTGCCCACGGAGGATGCTCCCAACAGCCGGGCTTGATGCGGCAACTGGGGCAAGTAAATGAGAATGAAAATCGAATTAGTAAATAATTCGAAAATAAGGTTAAAAATTTAATGCATTTGAACACAGCTCATTAAAAGCTTATATGATTTATTTTATGTTGCTAGGCATTCATTGGATTCTCCTTAGAACCTTTAAATATTTTATATTATAACATATATTTCCGTGCAAATGATATTTTCTTCAGCTTATATCTAAACTATCAGTAAATTTTGATAACCATGTCTAGAGTAGAGCCCTACTTTTCGCTATCGGCTTTTTCGGAGCCTTCTCTCTTGCACTTACTGCTTACTATCGCGTTCACGCTTGATGGTGCCATCAGATTAAAGCAACTGTAGATCAACCTCATCCTCGATCACATTAATGGAGGGACGTGGGTTGTTGCCAAGCTTCTCTGTGGACAATTTGGCGGCGCTATTGTATGACAAGTTCTCAATGGCTGTAGTGCTCGTGCGCTGCAAGTTGACAAAGATGATTATTTATTAAATAAATAAACGATTATATGGAAACTTACGCGTGATGAAGTGCCAGCAATTTGTTTTATACATAGCATGTCGCCATGCTTGAGCATGCTGCCCACCAGCTGGGAGCCATTTGCTTGCAGCTCTGTGGCAAAGCTGCGCTCCATGAACAGACCAAACCCATCCACCACCACCAAACACATCTAAAATTTCAGACTCTGGCTCTTATAGGTTCTGAGATCCTTGCGTTCATACATACGGACGGACGGATGGACAGACGGACGGACAGACGGACGGACGGGCGGACGGACGGGCGGACAGACGGACGGACGGGCGGACGGGCGGACAGACGGACGGACAGACGGGCGGACAGACGGACGGACGGACAGACGGACGGACAGACGGACAGACGGACGGACAGACGGGCGGGCGGACGGACGGACAGACGGACAGACGGACGGACGGACGGACAGACGGACGGACGGACGGACGGACGGACGGACAGACGGACGGACGGACGGACAGACGGACAGGCATGGCTAAATCGACTCGGCTATTGATGCTGATCAAGAATATATATACTTTATGGGGTCGGAGATGCTTCCTTCTGCCTGTTACATACATTTGCATTTTTAATGGGTTCAGGCTATAAAAAGCATGCTGAATCAAAAAAGTTTAGAGACTTGAAATTTGTGTGTTCACTCATATTCCTTTCACCCACTCGCTTCCATCTGAATGTACGGTATCTGTAAATGCTCTGTCAATATAAAGGAAGAAATAAATTTGTTGCCTATTTGTGTGTTGGTTAAATTGAAATAGTTAGGGACATGGCATTTGAAATATATATATTCTCGTATATCAGACGCCGAATAAGTACTTACTTTTACTTTATCCATTTACATATCTATATAAATCGATTTTGTGGAGAAAAGTGAAGGTGGGTTCAGAGTATCGCTCAGTCGCAGCATGCTCACTTGGTTTAAATATGTAATCGATAACATTTATCGAAAATATTGTCAACCTGAAGGAGTAACTACAGCTCAACAGATAATAAATCGCTCTTATCTAAAATAACTCTCAATTTGTTTCATATTTCGTTGCGTTATGGAGAACCTAGCCTTCTAATAATATGAGTTTATATTGTCTCTCCTAGTTGATTGTGAAACCGATGTTATTTTAAATCCAACCATCTGTCACATTCACCTTCGTCGACGTCGACTTCGTCATCGTCATCCATGATAAATCGATTTACTCGATCCGATGAGGATGCTGCCCTGTACCGTGCAGTTAATTTCAATTAACTTTGTTCTGTTGCACTGGATTAGCCGCCCGGCTACGTGAAGGTGTCATGTCCCCAATGTGGAAAGGAGACGCGGCTGCTTGGTTCGTTGCCCACTAATGAGGGTTTGCTGTCTATGCTGCAGCAGATGCCGGCACTGCACCTGGGCATGTTCATGTGGCGGCTGCTAAGGGAGCAATATTTACAGCAGACTAGCAGCAATCTGGCCAACTCAGCCTGGCCCAACTTGCTGAATGGGGTGGGCTTGGATAGGCAACTGCCCGGCGCCAACTAGCATTGCAATGTCCATGCCATGCCCAATACGACATGGTGCCATACCTGTCAGCGCCTGTATCGTGGATGGCGAGCATCGTGAACATCAAATGACGCGTCAACTGGACATGTGCGACATGTATAGTCGCCTCCTACGCCAGGAGCCGAGCAAGATTGAGGAGCGCCGGAGTGTTGACCGCGGGCGATATTTCTATGTTGCGCCAACTCTTCGATGCCTGCGACACGGTGCAGCAACATATGCAACAGCAAATGCTACAATGCGCCAACTCTACGCAAAAGCCACATTCACGACTGGTGGCTAAGCGCCAGGATGCGGATACAGCACGTGGGAGACCTTGCGCACTGTGAGATGCTGCGCCTGCTGAACGAGCTGCAGAAGCAGTGCAACAAATTCCAACAGCAGATTTTGTACATCTGTCGTGAGTGTCGTTTGCGTGCGAGCATCAGCGAGGGAGGCCCCTACTTGATGGACTTTGAGCAACCAGCCGGCATTGGAATCGGTGCCAGCTGCAGTGGAGCCGACGCCGGCGCTAAGCTGCTACTTACCAACTAGTGCATCAGCGAGATATCTTAACCATACTCGGCATTAACTATACTTCGAGTGCTTCTTAGATACGAGCAAACCACTATGAGCATTATGAAAAGGTTGGGTATGCAAGGGTATTTAATGTTCGGCGTGCCGTTTTCACTGAAAATAACTTGTTGATGTGTCAGTTGAGTAGAGGCGGCGGCAAGTAGTTCGGTCGGTTATGAATTTGGTTGCTAGATAGCTGAAAATCAAAAGGATTGTCGTGCTGATGCTGCATTGGATTTGCCGCTGCAGTTGCTGCACCGTTAGATCCAACAGCAGCAGTCGAAATGTTGTTTTTGTCATGTTTTTTGCATGTATTTTTCCACAATAAGTTTCCGTTTGTTTTTCGATTTTCGTCTTTGCATTAAAAGTAACGGTTTTGCAGTTAACAAAAAATGAAAAACCCAGCACAGAGAGACAAACACCAACAAACTTTAACCGTCCGACCTCGACGAGGGTGCGCGCGCAATTGATTCCGCGACACTGTCAGCGTCAGCCACACAAACCAAGAAGATGAAGAACACAAAAGCAGCGATGTGCGCTGTTCGATATTTCCAGGCACGGCATTGCGCGAGTTTCAAATGTAACATATGTATTTTGTTATTCGTATAGAATGTTTTGGATATCCTTAATTTACATAAGCGCCTCAAAGTTTTCCTTCCATAACTCAAATAATGCGATCTCGAAGTAAGGGCTCCATTTAATGGACTCTTTGCGGGATTTGGACATCTTAAAATGTTAAAAACTGTGGGATTATTAAAATTATAATTTAAAGTTGCCGCTTGCCTTCGTTGATAGCTGTTTATAGTAATGATACTTCCACATTTTTCACAACATCGATAGAAATCTCGATTAATCATCGCAAAAAAAAACCGAATATTTTTTTTATTAACTATGTATATAAAAAAAGATTTTTTAATTGACATAGTACATAAAAATGCAAAACTTGGTCTTAAGTCTTGTGGGTTGTAGATGTGGCTAGATGTGCACATGATAAAACGGGCTTCCTTCAATAGGAATCGAACATGCATACAGAGATTCTTGCGAGTTGCGCTAGCTCTCGATTAAAAGCGGTAGCAAGTGGTGCAGTATGATACGAGTTTGAATCCTATGGAAGGAACAAGTTGTTTTTAATTTAGTTTTATTACTGCCAAGGCAAACTAGCTTGTAGAGCTGCTTTTGGCGTTGACAGAAAAAGGCTCAGGGTAAACCCTAGTTGGGAGCTCCCGACTAGACTCTATAACTTGTTATTATATTTAAATTGCCTTAAACGGAAAATCTTTTGATTTCCTATATTGATTTGACCCAAAATACCAGCGAGCCCAGTTTCATAAAGAATGTTAACTAAAATACTTTAAGGTTATGTTTATTTTGCCGAGTCGATCTAGCTATGTGTCCTATGTGTCCCTCCGCCTACCCGTATGTTTGTAAGGTCGACTATATCTTTAGGACGATAAGACCTAGGGGCGACATAGAGAAACGCATACGTCTTGATAATTTTATTCATTTACCCAAAATCCATGATGATATCAGTTTTTTCTCTTCTATCTCCTGTTATAACACATAGATATAAACTAGTCTGTTTTTTTTTGTATATTATACAAATTGAAAGAAATATTCACTCTTTCAATATCTACAAGCCATATATCTCCAAGACTATCCACACAGTTGCAAAAATTTAATAGATACAGCCTTGACTTTTGGTATATACACACATTGAAATGCCATCGTGAAGCCAAGAATGAAATTTAGGTTTGGTTTCGTATATGTGCAGAATGTACGAATTTATGTTCAGGGAACTAGGCGCTGCCTCTAGAGTAGCTCCTGGTCAGCCCTCTTCGCCTTGAACTGCATTACTTGTTTTCTTTTTGAGCAGCTGCAGGAGCAACAAAGCAGCAGGAGGCACAGCTATTATCCTGCCAGCCATTTTGTGTGGCGCTTTAGTCGGAGCAGCAGTAGGTCCTAGAAACACGATCGCTGTACAAATTTATGTACCTCTGTGGCAACTAGTTTGACACCCTAAGCTTGCCGCAAGTCCTGGCTGCCACTAGGTCCTTTCAGAAAGCTTCCGGTCCAAGACAGCAGATGTATTTTTCTTTATCCTTCTCTCTTCCTCTCTCTCTCTCTCTCTCTCTCTCTCTGCTCTCTCTCTTGCTCCTCTCTCTCTCTCTCTCTCTCTCTCTCTCTCTCTCTCTCTCTCTCTCTCTCTGTCTCTCTCTTTCTTTCTCTCTCTGCTGTTGTCACTTAGAGTTGTTAGAGTTTCTTAGATCATTGTTCGACCAGCTGCTTGACCGAACGCGTCGCGGAACCGGTCCCATATTTTTTTTTTTTTTTTTTTTTTTTTTTGGACAAACAATGTCCCTATTGTTTGTTAGTTGCGACCCCATAAATTTCTGCACAGCACATTAAGCTTGTCACAATTGTGCACTTAAGTAGACAATCCAATCCAGTCCATATTATAATTTTGAAATTAAGGAGTACGTTAGCTTAAGCCTGACACAAACTGAGTGCTGTGCTATCTAAATACTATCGGTTAGCAGAGCATGTTTCGGTTAACAGTGTATCACGAAGACAAACAGAAATCTCTAATTTTTACATAACCCTAAATTGATAAAATGTAATAATAGCCTAATTCCACTGTCCACATTTCTTTCACATTTTTTAAAAATGTTTGGAACGTTTTCCCATAAGAAAACACAATTGCACATTTTTCAATATGTGTGTATTTGTTACGAAAATCTCGTGTTTATTACGATGATTTATCGAATTTTATATCGATGTTATCAAAATTATGAAAGTATCGTTACTAAAAACACCTGATATGGCAACGAGGGCAAGCGCTTACTTTAAATTATAATTTCAAATTTTACTTACTCCACAGTTGTTAATATTTAAAGTTTCCCAAATCCCGAAAAGGGTCCATTACATGGAGACCCTACTTCCGGGCTGTATTATTTGACTTTTGAAAGAAAAACTTTGCGGCGCTTATGTAATTTTAAGCAACTGATCAGTGATTATTTAAAGAAGGGTATTTGCATAATGTAGAGGGAAAACATATGGGAGAAGGTAAGAAGCGATCAGCTGTTTGTTTAAAGAAGCGGTACATTTGCCACTCACATGTTACCGACAACAGACAGTTGCCAATGGAAAATCAATTTGTGTAGTTTGAGAATATCGATATATCGATATTTTTAGCTGTTTTCATGTAGTCAAATATTTAGAGATTCCGCATTACGTTGGTATTTGAATCTATGATAAGAGTGCAAATGTGACCTCGTATTTAACTATAGTAGTTTTAAATATAAAAAATTTATAAATTGTTTTTAATTTTGTCTGTTATAATAATAATAATAGTTATTATTATTTTTTTTAAATTTTCGTTGAAATCATGATTTCGCATACTATACTCGAGTCTTTTATACAGTTCAATTGAGGCTGTGACGTCATGCACATATGGAGCGTAAAAGAGGCGTACTTGTTGACTTAACAATCTCTGCATTCAGCTGTGTCCACTCGCTGTAGTCAAAATGAATTGACACCAATCAAATAGACAAAAAGCCACTAAGCAAATAGAAAAAGCGGAGAAATGCACATATTTCAGACGATTGTGCCCAAACTTTTCCATATAAGGTTAAAGATAGTAATAATTGATAAGCGGCAATCGCAATAAAAACTTTTAACATTGAATTGTTGCCAAATGCAGGCAAAACCATGTTCCGAAGGCTTAGTACATTGAAGGTCAGTAGAATGCGCGGTTTCTTGGCGCTGGTGCAGAGCAAGGCGTTGTTCAATGGCAACTGGATTGATTTCTGCAGCAGACAAACGGTAGGTCGTCGGGGTGTAGCCTTCGGAGGCGCCTGTGGTGGGGTCAGCCAGGACCCTGGCGGCCGCGTTAGGTTGCTGTAGCAGCTTGTCAGCGTATCGGCTGCTGAAAAAGTTTAATTGGAGATCGCGTTCGATGGCGTCGGTTGTCACGTACCATGGCAGGCCGGCAACCTTTCGTGCAGCCTTGGCTTGGATCACTCTTATGCGGTGCAGCTGGTGTGCTGACGCCGTGCCCCAAACTTGGATGGCATATGTCCAGATAGGCGTAATTATCGTTTTCACGAGCAGTGCCTTCGTGGAAACATGCAGCTTGTTTTGAGGCTTTAGTAGCCAGTCGAGTTTTTGAAGTCTTCTCAAGCATTTTTTTTTCTCGTTGCTGTTATGTGGGATCCCTATATGAGCCTTCGGTCCAAGTGGACGCCCAAGTAGCAAAATGAGCTGGTGTGCTCAATGGTTCCTCCATTGAACTGAAGCCCCTGGCAGCTGTCTGGGCGCAGCGTGAATGTGACGCAAGCGGACTTGGCACAGTTTATAGCGATGTTCCAATTAGCTGTCCAAGTTTCGACCTGCAGCAGCCAGTCTTGCACGGCATTTGTTGCAGCTTGCAGGTGGTCGTGCGATGCTAGGAAGGCGGTATCATCCGCGTATGTTGCCACCAGCAGTCTCGCGGGGCTGAAGGTTGAACTGCGTTGTCCTCGTATGGGGAGGTCGGCTGTATACAGCGTGTACAGCACCGGGCCGAGGACGCTGCCTTGTGGGACACCTGCATTGATGCCTTTGACACGCGAACTTTGGTCTTTGACGGCCACGTAGAAGGTGCGTCCTGCCAGGAATGAGCTCGAAATGCTGAAATATGTCGCAGGGAGCTGGGTTTTGATTTTATAGAGAAGACCGTCGTGCCAGACCTTATCAAACGCCTTTTTTACGTCAAGGAAGACTCCAACGCAGTAGTCCTTCTTTTCGAATGCCTCAAGTATATGGTTGACTACTCGGTGGACCTGCTCAGGGCATCCATGAGATTTCCTAAAGCCAAACTTGTGGCCCGGGACCAGGCGCGTGACCAGAAAATATCATTTGCACGGAAATATATGTTATAATCTAAAATATTCAAAGGTTGCAAGAAGAATGCTTACACCAAATGGTATTCAGCAACATCAAACTAATCATATAAGCTTTGAATGACCTGTGTTAAATTGCATTTAACCTTATTTTTTAATTATTTACTAATGGTCGTTGCGTACACTGCGCTTCGCTGGAACCCTATGACGGAGCTATCTCAAGGACCCCAATATTAACCACTTGTCCATCCACTCATACATGCGCAAGCAAACTTCAGGCATGGATTATGGCAAGTACCTTGTAATTGATGACATCAATTGCCGCATTAAGCTCGGCTGCCACCGTGGCCCAAGGGCATCTGCTCCAAGTGCCAGCCGTCGGCCATAACGCTCAATCGTCAGACCTATCGTCACGTGGACAACGTTATGTTTGAGAATACCAAAATAGTGGAGCGCTTCTTGAACTCTTGGTACACCACGGGCATCAGCGCGGGCCCTTATGACCTGCCGCAGGAATCATCTCGCGATTCGATTAACATCTGTGCAGATGAGGCTACCGATGAAGTGGAAACCGTGGTCAAAGCATAAGGGCTTAAAAAGGTGGGTGCCTGCACAATATTCTGTTTGGATTTGTTGATGAATAAAATGCATCTTTACGGATCTTATTACGGAGGATGCCAGTGCGGGCACTGTTAAACAAATACGCCGCATTGAGACACATTTTCTCACCGCTCAGGAGTGCATATCAGCGGGTGAGCTGCAGAATCGTCATCCCAATCCATGTAAATATGCCACAAATGGCACTTTCGGCGGGTCCAAATTTGTGACCATTTGTTGGGCAATATATACTATATTCTTTCTTAATCTCTATAAAAGGTGATCAAACTAAACGGATGCACATGGAAGGCTGAGTGCATGGTCCTGGTGCGTGATAATTGTCTGATACCCACCAAGGATGCACCCGAATTGGGTTATGTGCGCGAATCGACTGATAAACAATTTGTGCCGGATGTATTCTATAAGTTATTTGTCATATTTATATAAAAGATACCCCTATATGATCAGATAAGTGATTGTAAGAGTGATTCCTTATTCAAAAGCAGAACACTTTCCTACTATTATACACATGCTTAGCATATGGCTATATTTTGTATTCGGAGAATTTCATGTTGGGCTCAAATCTAACTTTTGTTTTGAGATAAGTAGGCAAGTGACGCAAGGTATTGCGGAAAAAGTGCATTAGGGGTTCTTTCCCTTAGATTACATAAAGAAACCATTAAATGCAAATACCTATATGTATTTTAGACGAAAAACCATTGTACTACGATATTGAAATGTTGTAATGTAATCTGTTGACATAGATGTAAATAAAAAGGATGCTGCCTTTAAATCAATTGTTGGGCTTTTGAAACGAGTTTAATGTGCTTCGCACTCTCATTATCTATTAATAATAAATAAAGACATTTGCTGGAACAACATTAATTGAAATCTTGAGCTTTTACATTTTCGATTGTTACACAAATAATTTAAATAAATTTTTTGGGTTTTATTATAGACATCAATAACATTCAAATTTAATTAATTATATTTGTATTTTTGGCACATTCATCTATTGGGTGCTTGAAATGCCCAATTTTTTCTCCAATTAGCGAGCTAATGGATTTGATTTGTAATTTGTACTACTCATCAGTGCTCTGAGAACCTCTCTGTAAGTCACCGATACGTGGGGGTAGTCATAGGCTCCATTTGCAAATATAAATAGACACTTAAACATATGCATTCAGACGTTAATACATTTCCATATTTTGATTATGTTCATAACATTTCAATTGTAAATATTTCAAATGTAAATGTTCATAACATTTCAATTGTAAATATTTCAAATGTAAACATAGTTGCATATAAAACATAAGAAAAACTGTAGAAAAGTCACTTGAAGTGAAATTAATTGAGCTTGAATCAATTAAATTTAAAATCTTTTCAACATAACAACAGAATAATTCAGTCTGTTGCGTTTCTCTATTTTATATCACATTCCAAATATTCGGCACAGCTTTAACTTTTATTTGCATTCAGCATTTTCCAAATTTCAATTTTTCAACATATTTTAAGCAATATTTTTGAATTAAAATAATTAAAAATAATTTTTCAATTAGATAACTGATACAAGCTCGAATCAATTAAAAAATATAGGTGCAGTGTATGTAAGTATGAATTATTAATATTGTAATTTTCAATATGATTAATATTTTTAAAGGCTTATTTCCTTATTTGTTGCTGTATACTTGCGACTTAAATTTTAATTTTAAAGTATTTAAGCACTTGATTACTTTCAAAATTGGATGGTCTTAAGTTGTTTTGATTTGGTTTGAGAGAGTTTTCTCATAAAATTTGGAATACCTTTGTTTCACGGTCTTAAAGTATTTGCCAATTCAGTTTTTGGACGTTTTTCACTTTGATTACATTGATATTTTGATATTACTGTATACATTGTTGTTGACCAACGAAATAATAAATCCTTTCCGATATATGTGTGATAATATTAAAATAAAATTGAAACATTTTAGATGTGCATAAAATAGATATGTTTTTCAGACAATTGTTTACATTGAATATAGTCAGCATTGTGTCAGATTTATCGATGAATGTTTCAGTTTTAAGAAATACATTTTTGTATATCTTATATTAAGTTAAACTTCAACATTGTTGAAAATTCTTTTGTCTGTAGTTAATCTTGTTGCTGTTGCACTAAGCATTTAGAGAATATGTCTGCATTTAAAAAAATTTCAAAGTTTTTTATATCCTGTAATCTGCAGGTATTTCAAACACTAAAAATATAATTGACAGTATAGTGTATGTGTATATGCCAAATCTGTTTTTATATATCATCAATATGGTTTGGGAATAAATATGTTAATGTATACATATATTTATATGTATAAATCTTTCCCTTTGCGATGTCATTAAAAATGTTGACATGTATATTTGAAAGTTTTTCTCAAAATACTCGCTCAAGTTAGTTTATTCCATGTTTAGTCTTGTGATGAAGTTCTTTTTTTAAATTTTTTTTTTCCAAAATTATTACAGTTGGGTTGACCAGTATGTTTATGTTTTTGTGAAATTTCTAGTGAAATTTCTTTTTTAAAAAAATTTGAATCAAAAATATGTTTGTATTATGTTATTTCTTTGATGCATCTTCATACATTTTTTTGGAAAATTCTTATCAGAAGATTTCTCTTATTCATTTCAAATACCTTTACATGTGTATATAGATTTCTGTTAAATATATATAGAATTCTTATAAATATATATTTTTAAGATATTAACTTTTGTGATCTTTCTGGACTGTGTCGTACTGTGTATGCTTTATATATCGTTTTGTAATATGTTTCTTTAAGAGCTGAGCTGATAGATCTCGTAGGGTTGTCAACAATTTGCTATAGGATTAAGCACAGCTGCAAGGGAATGGGGAGGGGTTGTCACTAACAAACATTTAGAATCCGTTGCGGTGATACTCGCCACAATTCTTAATATAGGTGCACATCGCGGGCCGTCCAGTTGGATTGCCGCTGCTGGCTATCTTGTCCAGCACATCGATGCCATCCACAATGAAGCCAAATATGGCCGTAAAAGGGAGCATCTCATAGAGCACCATTCGAAACTGGCTGCTCACAAATCTACAATTCTGGCCATGTCGCATGCCCACTGCGCCGCGCTTCGCGGGCAACCCAGTGTCATCCGGTATAAAGAAACCGCCATCGAGGGCGTCATAACCGCCACGCCCATTGTGTAGCTCCAAGTCGCCAGTGATAATGCTCTCCTCGCCCCTTTCCTGGAATACGGAGCAGCCCCTGTAGCCAGGGCCACGCTCGTGCAGGATCAGCGCGCGAAAATTCTCCGCCATGCGCGGTGCCACATCGTTGCGCACCTCGATGAGCACACGACCCGCTGGCCTGCCCTCCATTTCCATGTCCAGGTAGTAGATGGGAAAGTCCAGGGATATGGGACGACGGACTATCCCCACTGCTGCGGCTGCAACTGTTCTTGGGGTGGTTGCGGCGGCTGCTGCAGCAGCAGCTGCAGCTGCGGATGTGCTGGGCATATCGAAGTCAAAATTGACGGTTTGTACATGTGATATTGCTGTCAGTTGCATGCTTTGAGTGCGCTGCGTCATGCAACAAGCCGATGCGGAAAGCTGTGCCGCATCTTTGCGTTGCTTTACTGTGGGCAGCTGTTGGTCTAGATTCAGTTGATTGTGGCCTTTGTCCTCAAATAGGTGAGCCGCCGGATTTCTACAGGAGCCACTGATGTCCTTGCGCAATGTATAAATGCGATGGTAATTTGGCTGCATCAACGGAAACAGCTGCGGCTGCAAGACTGCAGCGTCCTCCTCCTCCTCGTCCTCCTCCTCCAGATAGATGTATAGCATCTGCTTTTGGGATTTTTTGCACTGCTCCTTTAGCTCGTTCAGCAGGCGCAGCAGCTCACAGCGCGTGAAGTTGCCCTCGACGATGCCATGCATATGCATCTGGTCTGTGTCGCGCAGCCATGTTGACGCATGCTGCAGGATTGGCCGCTGCAAATGCTGCTGCACTGTGTCGCAGGCATGAAAGAGTTGGCGGAACAGCGACATATCGCCCGCGGCCAGTACTTCGGCATACGTAATGCGCTCCTCAATATTGCTCAGCTCCTGGCAGAGCAGGCGACGCAAATTGTGACGCGTCAATTCATGATTACGATGCTCGGTATCAAAGACACAGTCGCGGCACAGCAGCCGCCGACAGGTGTGGCACCATGTCCTATTGGACATGCCATGGACATTGCATTGCTCGTTGGAGCCGCGCAGTTGCCTATCAAAGCCCACCTCATTCAGCAAGTTGGGCCAGGCTGAGTTGGCCAGATTGTATCTAGTCGGCTGCAATTGTTGCTCGCTCTGCATCTGCAACATGGCCATGCCCAGCTGCAAAGCCGGCAGCTGCTGCAGTATAAACAGCAGACCCTCATTGGTGGGCAATGCACCAAAAGCCGGCAGAGGCGTCTCCCTTCCACATTGGCGACACGACACCTTCAGGCAACCGCGCAGCTGCTCCAGACAGCCGGCGCAGTAGCTATGCCCGCAGTAAAGCTCCTTGGGCATACTTCTGGCATCGCTTGGGTCATAAATGCGTCGACACAAACTGCAGCGGAGCAGCGTTTCCAGTGGCCTGGGTACATCCATGTGTTGGCTAGAGAGGCAGAGAGAAAGAGGGGAGAACAAGAGAAAAGAAGACTGGCAAGGGATTAATTGATATTGTTGTCATGCACTTCAATGGGATTTGAATCCAGAACCACCTGAATGACTGGCACTCCTAGAAATGCTTTTATTTTTAATTCCCTTATCGACTTGAAGAGGGTATTAAAGCTTTGATGGATTCATTATTAAGACTATTTGCATCGTAGGTCAGTATTTTACTGGGCTGTTAAAATATATTGTGGAGGTTACCACAATTGCTGCTTTTATATGTAGACATATGCATGCATGAAAAAAACTGCAAACGGGGATAAAAAAGTACATTCGACACCCGTTTATCGGGACCTGTTAACAGGGATGCGAGCCCCATTAATCGTGATTTTCCCCTTTCTCTTTTGCCTTCGCATAATAGAGGTAACTCGCATAAGAAAGGTAATTTGCGATATAAAATGAACCGCAGACAAACTACCTTAAATAAAGTTTTTAAATAAATGAATTTCATGGAATATAACAATACCTGATTTAGCCAGATTTTTCAATAATCCTTAATAAGCCTGGTCCCTGGCATTAACGATAATCGAATTTCAACTGTATGTAAAGCTTCTACACCTTCTGTGTAAATGGCAAGTTGCCCAATGGACTTCCTCTCTGTTTCTCCCGTTGCCATTCACTTGGGCTAACATCTTAAACTCTGTATGGTTATGTATCTTACTCCGTTTCAAAGTAATCGATAAAAATCGATATCGAAATCCTGTTTTTTAAGCAATTTTTGTAAATAATAAGAGCTAGAGTCACCAAACTTGACATGTAGCTTCTAGAATAGTATATATGTATATATCGAGTATCTTTCATTTTATACCTATCGCCACCTCCCCGCTTCTCTCTATCTATAAGCGCGCGCTGCATTTGGTGTTGGAATAAGAGGGTTCAGAGTATCCCCTAGTCGGGAGCTCCCGACTAGAACCTCTTACTTGTTATTCTTGTCTTACTTGCGCTTTGGTTTTGTGCGTTTTTGATATCTTTTCATAGATTTTCCTCTTTGTGTACGCATGGTATCAACATGTTTGTTTTCACTTATCTTCTTCTTTGTTCTATCGGCATAATTTTTCCTGCTGACATTTTTTCAGTTTCTTCTTCTTTTCCCCTCTGCTTTTCCATCGTAGAATTATGCAAATGCCGTAAACAGCGGCAAATATTTCAGCGCGTTTTAATTACTCTTATTTTTTTGGAAATAATTTCTATGACCTTTTCAAAACAAATATAAATCCCATGACATAAAATTAACAGAAAATAAAGTTAAAGTGCGTTCAAGTATCTAAAAACTATTATGCGTCTGTCAAATATTTATTTGGAGTTTATCAATTTCGATTCGATTGCTTTTTGCGTCAAGAAGAACTTTAAAATAAATGTTTAAAATTTAAGTCTAGAAAGTGTTTAAATTTCGAAGTTAAGCCATATCTACCTATATATCCACTAAATGTCTGTGATTAATGGAATTATATATTATAATAGTAGGAATGCTATAATATGCAAAGCTTAGGATAATTTTATCTATTTATTTTTAATTTATTTATTATTTGTTCATATATTCAGTTAAATCGAGTTTTTTTTAATTAAAGGTCAAATTATTTAAATTCCAAAGCAATATTTAGTCATGTCATACTGATTACTTTCTAATACAACAGTTTAAATATCAGCATACTATATACTAGCAAAGAAAACCCATAATAACAAGCTTAAAGCCTCTCAAAGTTATTATTTATGCGGCTTACTTTTTGGCACTTAATTAAAGTCAAGCCAAGTCTTGCAGAGCTCACAATTTCAGGAATTTAGTGCACGACTGGCACTTGGGCACAGCTTATTGGCAAGTACAAGTCAGTGAAATAGAAAGAGACAGGAATATATATATTGAGTGAGATGAATTGTTAACAAAGGACGAAGTCTTTAGAAATTGTCACCTATTCAATTAATCTATGTGGGTCTGGCCGTATGTTCACAGATACCAATAAATTTGTTGACTGTCGCCTGCCGTCAGATAATATTGTTTAAACAAACATGCAAATGTACACACACACACACACACACACAACACACACATGAACAATAATTTGGGTGCGTGCGGGTTGTGTTGTGGCTTAGCTGAGCTGATGATAGAGTTGTCTGCCTCTCTCGTTCTCTGGTTCTCTCCTGCTGCCCCCTCCGTTTTTGCTAATTTATATATCTGGTTGCATGCCTTTGCATATAACTCATACGACGCGTTGCAATGAGCCTGAACTCATTAAAACATTAAATTTATTAAATTAGTTGGAAAGTTTAACGGATGCGCGGCTTATTGAAAGGCTTCTCCTGGTTCAGCTGAAATCGCTGACATCTTTTTTTGAGAGATAGTTCAGAAAATAGCTCGGGTTCATTCGATAAAAATAGTTGACTAAACTTAAACTTTTATTATTAAAAGTTGTCTCACCTGCATGCATTTACAGTTAAGAGTGTAGTTTTTATTTACGTGGAGCTTGGAAAGTTCTGGGAAATATGTTTTTTTTTGAAAATATATTCAAATTTAATATTCCGCCTCAGTTTATGCTACATTTTAGAATGTGTTAATTAAGATTTATATAAAACAAGTAAGAGGTTTTAGTCGGGAGCTCCCGACTAGGGGATACCCTGAACCCTCTTATTCCAACACCAAATGCAGCTCGCGCTTACAGATAGAGAGTAGTGGGGAGGCTATTCTAGAAGCTACATCTCAAGTTTGGTGACTCTAGCTGTTATTATTTACCAAAATTGCTTTAAAAACAGGATTTCGATAAACATTATTATCGATTACTTGGAAACGGAGTAAGTTATCGATTATCGGAAACAAACTCGATCTGCGCAGGCACTAGGAGCACCTACATCTAAGCACCCATTTTTTTCAGGGTATAAAAATTAAAGGATTTTACTCCAACATCTTTGGGAGCTTTCAATGAAAATTAAAATTAAAATAGTATTCAAAATTTATTTGCAATTTAGGAAATTGAATTCAATATACAATGTGAATTGATTTCCCATAATTTTGGCGATCAGCCAAACCAGCGAGACCAGCCCCCACAAACACGCACACTCATTAGAACAACCCGCCACACACACACACACACTCGCACCAAAGACCATATAAACACTTTGCTCGCACCCATCAACACTCACCTAACTAAGCTGCTTTTGAACAATTTTCGTACTGCAATTTTTCCTTGCTGTGCGCGTGTTGCAGCTGTTTCTGTTTAGGTTTCAATTTGGGTTTTGGCTCATTGTCGATTCCATGGCAAAAATATTGTGCTGCCTGTTAATATTAAATCATATTTCCCACGTTGTGTGTGTGTGTGTGTGTGTCTAAGCATCTTGTGGCATGCTTTTCAAATGTAATGTCGCATTTTGTCACCTTCTCTCTGCCGCTTATTTGCCTCTTTCGCACTTGCTTAACTTCATCCTAGCTACCCTGATGGGGGATGGGGGTCAAGAGTTCATTCAATATTTTCTATCTATTTAAAAAGGCTCGGAATATTCTAGAGTACACTTTCTCAAGCGATTTCGGTTCCGCTTGTGAACCCATGGATCAATTATAACCGGACCTTTCCGATGGTCAGTTAACATGCAAGCAAATAGGTTGTTGGCATGTGTCAGCAGCTGTTTGGCCATAAAAAAAACGAATCCCTTAATAGCATTAAGAACAGACTGATGAATGGCAGCGAGTGTTGATAAATGTAGGTTAAGTTAAGTAGGCTATTTTTTATTATTTTTTGATTTTTCAAGTTTATTTTAATTAAATTAAATTAATTAAATTTAAAAATATGAAATTCCAAGTCAATTCCTAAATTCTATAATTGACACAGATTTAATTTAATGTATAGTCCATAAGAACGCAAATAGAAAAAAAATCAAAACAATATTTTCGAATTAAATCTCTTATAATCTGTATAATGACTTTCTGATTTCCCATATTATCGCAAACAACTATTTGCATATATTTTAAAGCAATTTATAGCCGAGTGAAAATTGATTCTTTACCACACATTCTCCACAATCTCTTCTTTTTTTGTGGTCAACTGCCACAATCCTTTTATACAGGACATCCATCAATATTTACGTCGATTAGCAACACATTTCACAGATTGGCTAGCGCTAAGATTTAAGGGACATTTAAATGTGTATGTCTGTGTGCGTGTGCGTGTGTCTCTCATAGGTCAAAATGCGACTGCTCGCAAAAGTATGCTAATTATTTGATTACAAGACAGACACAGTGAATTATCGGAGACTTTGTGTTATGTGGGTGCGTGTATTTACAGAACGGTTTGAAAGTCCTTTGTCCAATTCAGATAAGCTCTCTTTCCCACAGGTTTCCTCAGAATGCGCCCTTACCTTTCCTGAAAGCTGCTTGCGGTATAATGAATTTATTATTGGCAATGAAAGAAATCGGATAAGTTTTCTGCGAAAACAATCTACAAAAATTCCTTTGGTCCTAAAGGTATTCTTTGGGTTTTACAAGGATATGGCCAGAAAGAAATGGAATTGACCAGGACAGTGGCTCAAAACAGATCGCTTCGCAAGGTGTTTTTTGCGAGATAATCCTTTTCTTTCTATATTTAAACTAAGGAGAGTGGAACTTATCTTTTTGGAAAAGTAAATTTAATAAACTCATTTCGAGGCAACTTTCTCTCTAGTCGAATGTGACCAACCAAGCGTTAAAGGCAAGAAAATATTTAAGAACTTCACAAGTAAAAGGTCGTACTTCTCTTTAAATCTGTCCCATATTAATATCTGTCTGCACATTTTTGTTCCATTCCTGTCGGCAATTTGTGACTCCAATATATTTTTTTTTTGTATTTGTGTTGTTAAAGTTAATATAGCAAAGTTGACGGAAACTCAAATTATTTGCATTCATTAATTTCAAATGAAATTTAATTAAATGATATCATCAATAGAGACAATGCAAATTACATGCATTTATTGTTTGCATTATTCACCCAATATTATGGGCCCATCAAATAAACCAAAAAACAAATAATAACCTACATATGTATATAAGAGAGATTTCACAGTTGAGAGTGATTGACGTGTTTTACTTGTTTTATATATATTTTTGCGCTTTAATCCTGCTTTTCACTTTTAAATTTTGCTTTTTTTGCTTTATTTAAAAAGCTTTATAATTGTGCAAAGTGTTATTCTGCTGTTGCTGCGTACGTCTGTTAATTATTGCATTTATTGAACGCGGCGTCAGTTCCGTGTTGTTGTTATTGTCTGTTTTGGTTCTTTTGCTTGGTGCTCCCCTGTGCATACATTTGTTTGTGCGTGTGTTCGCTGCTGCATATTTCAGCTAGTGCATCGCGCTCTTGCAAATGTTTGCTGTTGCTTGTCGCTCCAAACAATTTGTTTGTGTACGAATAGTTATTATACCCTGAACCCATTAAAAATGGGTTAAAGGGGTATTATGTTTTTGTGCAAAATCCAAATGTATGTAACAGGCAGAAGGAAGCATCTCCGACCCCATAAAGTATATATATTCTTGATCAGCATTAATAGCCGAGTCGATCTAGCCATGTCCGTCTGTCTGTCCGTCCGTCCGTCCGTCCGTCCGTATGTATGAAGGCAAGGATCTCAGAACCTATAAGAGCTAGAGACTTGAAATCTTAGATGTAGGTGCTCCTAGTTCCTACGCAGATCGAGTTTGTTTCCGATAATCGATAACTTGCAGCGTTTCCAAGTAATCGATAAAAATGTATATCGAAATCCTGTTTTTTAAGCAATTTGCTATTTTAGCAGCTCAGAAAACAATCGCAATTGCAATGCTGTCTATAGAATTCGAAGCAGACACGCATGAATGTGTGTGTGTGTGTACATGTATACAGAAATCCTTGGAATTTGCAATAGCTACCCCATCCAATTGAGCAGTAAAAAACATAACTTTTGGGTTTTTGTTAACCGATCTTTATGAAATTTTCTGCAGTATATCTTATTGTACCATAGAATATTTGTGTGTTCTCAAAAAGTCAATTGCATTTAAATTGTGACTTAAGTTGGTTGGAAATACAAGTTGGGTTATTAACTTGATTTATAGCTCTGCGGTGGTAGCGGGGATGTGGCGATAGGTATAAAATGAAAGATACTTGATATATATATACTATTCCAGAAAAAACATATCAAGTTTAGCTCTAGCTCTTAATATTAACCCAATTTGCCCAAAAAACTAACTTCGTCTTCTGACCAAGTCTCTATTCATTATCAGAATGTCAGAGGTCTCATTTCCAAGCTTAAAAATCTTTTCCAGTCAGCACTTCTTTCGATTCGGATATAATCGCATTTTCAGAAACATGGTTAAATTCAACCATATCTGATTTTGAGGTTTTGTCGAAAAATTTTATTTTGCATATTAATATATATATTATATATAATATATATAATATATATATTATACATATTATATTAATTGCCGTTAAAGCTACTCCCCAGTCAGAACTTTTCTGTTTTGGTACGCCTACTGACGCTGACATTGTCTCAGTCAAGGTGTCTTTTCCTACACGGAATATCTATATTACATGCTCTTATGTTCCTCCTTTTTCTGATATTCAAGTTTATATGAAACATATTTCTTGTATAAAAGAAGTTTCTTCACACGTGCGTGATAATGACCTATTTATTGTGTTGGGTGATTTTAATTGCCGAACATCTCTTGGTCATTATCCACTGCGGAAAATTATCTAGTGACCTCAGCACAGCATGACTTTATAGATTGCATGCTTGATCTTTCGTTGTTTCAAATCAATTCAATTTCTAATCATTTGAATAGAACGCTTGACCTTGTATTTCTTAACGACTACCTTTTTTCTAATGTGTCTTGGTCCCCTTCTTCAAAGCCACCCTGATTTACTCCCAGATTAGCAAATCTACAAAATCTTAAATCTAAATATTTTAAAAAGTTTAATAAGTCTGGTTCGTGTACAGACTTGGCTAAATATTCCATAGCCCAGTCGAACTTCCTTCTTCTGAGTTGTCAATACTATGAAAATTATCTAACTCGTTGCAAACGGCAAATTGCCCAAAATCCGAGACAGTTTTACAATTTTGTAAACTTGAAGCGTAAATCTTCAAGTAGCAATGACTCTGATTCTGCTAACCTCTTTGCTAATTTTTTCCAATCAAATTACTCTTCCGTCTGTCCTAATAAATATTCTTACCCTTATACTATTACTTCCTCTAGTTCTATACATCCTCCTATTATTTCCCATTCCTCTCTCCTATTAGCTATAAATTATTTAAAATGTTCTTACTCTCCTGGGCCTGACAATATTCCTAGCTGTCTACTCAAAGAGTGTAGTTCTTTCCCTATCCCTTGAATCCTCTGTCTTTCCATCTCTTTGGAAAGAATCTTATATCCTTCCTCTCCACAAGAAAGGTGGAAAGTCTGATATACAAAATTACAGGGGCATTGCAAAACTGTCCGCTATTCCTAAATTATTTGAAAAAATAATCATTTGGAATTTGCAGCATTTCTGCAAATCAATTGTTTCCCCTGTTCAACATGGATTCGTAAAGAATCGGTCAACTACGACCAATCTGCTTGAGTTTCCTTCCTTGGTAAACGATGCTTTTCTTTCGAAAATGCAAACTGATGTCATTTATACTGACTTCAGTAAAGCGTTTGACTCTGTGCACCACGACATTTTACTTTATAAACTTGACCGAAAAGGTTTCCCTCCGTCTCTTTTGCTTTGGATTAATTCTTATTTAAAAGATAGGACCCAAAGAGTAATGCTGAGGCTGACTACCTCTAAACAAGTTCACGTTACTTCTGGTGTTCCTCAAGGTAGTCATCTTGGACTTTTGTCTTTACTCTTTTTATAAATGATCTCCCCTCTGTTATATCACATGCCCGTGTACTCATGTATGCGGACGAAGAGAAAAATATTCTATCATACACTTATCCACTACATCATTCTCGTATACAAGGCGATTTGAACGCTATGCAACTTTGGTGTTACTGTTTTTTGCCCTACGAGGTTTAAATTGGGACCCTAAGCTTCAGTTGACATCCTACTCCAGCAGGCTGCTTCTTTTTAATCTTCCGTCGTTAACCGACCGTAGGACAATTATCGGTGTTGTCTTTCTACATAAGTTGATTGTTAGCGATAAAGATTCTCCTTTTCTGCTAGGGCGTCTTTAATTCTCTGTTCCGGCTAGACCAACTAGAAAATTATCGTGCCTAATTCCTATCTACGTGCACAACAGACTACGCTACGCACAATCCTTTTCGCGTGCTATCTACAAATTATAATAGTTTGCACCACGTTTTCTCTACGGAACTTTCTCTACCCTTTATAAAATCGTTGCTTTCAGGATACCTTCGGGAAGTCACTGACCATTCCCAGCTATGAGCAGGGGCATAGCTTGCCGGACAGGCTGTAAATTTTCCCCCACCGGGTCGGTAATTTCCCATTACTTTCCCATTTTCCCATTGTACACACACACATTCAAGCGCGTCTGCTTCGAATTCTGTCTTCACTGCGATTGTTTTCTGTGTTGCTATTTTAATTGTTTTTTTTTCTCAATGAGACTGAATTATGAGTGTTGCTGTTGAGTAGAGGCAGTGGCTAATGGTGCGGTCTGTCGCGAGTTCGAGCCCCCTACCGAGGAAAGTAAATATCCGGTCGGTCAGTTGCGAGTTCAAATCCTGCTAATGAAACTTTTTTTTTTTTTTAAATTATCTTTATTTATTCAAACGAGCTCCATTTGGTGTTGGAATAAGATGGTTCAGCGTATTCCCTAGTTGGGAGCTCCCGACTAGAACATCTTACTTGTTTCCTATTTATTGTATTTTCTTGAATAATATAGCAAATTAAGATTAAGTTTATACCCTGAACATATTGAAAATGGGTAAAGAGGGAAATGTACAAATGTATGTAACAGGCAGAAGGAAGCATCTCCGACCCCATAAAGTATATATATTCTTGATCAGCATCAATAGCCGAGTCGATCTAGCCATGTCCGTCTGTCTGTCCGTCCGTCCGTCCGTATGTGTGAACGCAAGGATCTCAGAACCTATAAGAGCTAGAGACTTAGGAAGGTTCTTCTAGTCCATGCGCAGATCGAGTTTGTTTCCGATAATCGATAACTTACTCCGTTTCCAAGCAATCGATAAAAATCGATATCGAAATCCTGTTTTTTTGAGCAAATTTTATACATCAAGTATCTTTCATTTTATACCTATCGCCACCTCCCCGCTACTGCCTCAGCTATAAATCAAGTTAATAACCCATCTTGTATTGCCCACCAATTTAAGCCACAATTTAAATGCAATTTACTTTTTTAAAAGTCACAAATATTCTATGGTACAATTAGATATACTGTAGAAAATTTCATTAAGATCGGCTAAGAAACGTGTGTTTGCAGCTAGCGCAGTTCTAGAATTTCTGTCTACATATGTATACATCACAGCTCTGCAATTGCGATTGTATTTTTTTCTGTGCTACTATTTTAATTCGTTTTTTTCTCACAAAGGCTTAATTATGGGCGTGGATGTTGAGTAGAGGCGGTGGCAAGTGGTGCGGTAAGTTACGAGTTCGAACCCTGCCAAAGGAACTATCTTATTTTTTTTAATTTAGTCTAACTTGGCTTTTTTTCATTTTTCACTATGTATCTGTATTCTATTGAATAATGAGGTTGACACTCGTTTTCTGGACCATTAATAAATAAATAAATATAGAATGCATTAAATACAAATACCTGGAATATATTTTAGACGAAAAAACATAGATAATAAGTAAGAGGTTCTAGTCGGGAGCTCCCGACTAGGGGATACCCTGAACCCTCATATTCCAACACCAAATGCAGCTCGCGCTAATAGATAGAGAGTAGCGGGGAGGTTGCGATAGGTATAAAATGAAAGATACTTGATATATATATACTTTTCTAGAAGCTACATGTCAAGTTTGGTGACTCTAGCTCTTATTATTTACCAAAATTCCTTAAAATACAGGATTTCAATATACATTTTTATCGATTACTTGGAAACGGGGCAAGTTATCGATTATCGGAAACAAACTCGATCTGCGTAGGAACTAGGAGCACCTACATCTAAAATTTCAGTCTCTATTGGTTCTGAGATCCTTGCGTTCATACATACGGTCAGATGGACAGACGGACGGACAGACAGACGGACATGGCTAGATCGACTCGGCCGAGGTAAAGTATCGCCCAAAAAATCTTTGAATCGCATTTCTACCGATGAATTTTGGATTCTGCGAAATGTGAGAAACGCGTCTCAAATGATTTTTTATATAGTTCTTTAGAAATGAATTTCAGGGCAAAACGTCACCCACCAAATCCTTGACCCCCATTTCCACCAAGGAGGAATGCATTTTTGGAAAACTGTGAAACACCCCTCAAATGAATTTGAACAAAGATCTTTGAAATTGAGTTTGAGGCCAATCGGATGGTAAACAAACAAGTTGCATACAAAAGTTTTTCCCTCTTTTTTCACACTTGCGGGTGGAATTTCCCGAAACCCCGTCTTAACGTGCAGCTTCATCACATAAGGTAACTACAGTGAAAATTTTTGCTTCTTAGCTCTAACGGTATGGGCTGTGCGTTGATTACCAATCAGTCAGCCAGACAGGATAAACAGTATTATATATAGAGATAGAAGAAGGGCTATGTGATGCATAGCTTAGGATAATTTTATTTATTTATTTATTTTTCCTTATTATCTTATATATTTTTGTAGCTGGCCTGCCAGGTTTAGTTTCGTTTATGAAATTTTGTTGTTTCATCTATTTTCTTAATTTATTTATTATCTTTTCCTATATTCTGCTAAATAGATTTTTTTAATTTAAGGCCAAATTATTATAAATTCCAAAGCAATATTAAGTCATGTTAGACTGATTGCTTTTTAGTACAACAGTTTAAATATCAGCACACTATATGCAAAGAAATCCCGTAATGGGAAACTTAAAACCTCTTTAATTTTATTTTTTGTGCTGTCTACTTTTGGGCGACACTAAATTAAAGTCAAGCGAAGTCTTACAGAGCTCACAATTTCGAGAATTCAGTGCACGACACGCTATGTTCTGGCACTTGGCAAGAACAAGTCAGTGAAATAGAAAGAGACAGGAATATATACATATATAGAGTCAGATGAAATGATAATAAGAGAATAAGGACGATGTCTTTTTTAGAAAGTGTCACCTATTATTCAGTTAAAATCTGTTGTGTGTGGCCGCTTGCTTAGATTTAGCAATAAATTTGTTTGGCCTGTTGCAGCCGTCGGTTAATATTGTTTAAGCAAGCCCGCACATGTACACACAACACACACTAGAACAATAATTTGTATGCGTGCGGGTTGTGTTGTGGGTAAGCTGAGCTGCAGTTAGATTTGTCTGCCTCTTTCCTTATCTCCTGCTGCCACCTCTGCTTTTGCTTTTATATGTTTATACTCTACAACTAACATCTTTTGGTGCTTTGATTGAAAAAAAAATAAGATAGAATACTATTTTTATTTGCAGTTTAGGAAATTGAATTCAATATACAATGTGAATTGATTTCCCAGAATGTTGGCGGGATTGCAGTGCAGTGCAGTTTGGCGAAATCTTATCGTACATTTAAATTGGAACAGGATGTTTACATCCTGTGCAGTAAATGGCGCAACTCTGTCAGGTTTTAAGTGCTGTCCTTTCGCTTGTACCTTTAACAAATTGACAGCCCCAACCCCTCATGCAATTAAGAAGCATTTTCTAATGCTGTATAGAGGATGATTGTTTGGGTTATATTATAGTGTGTGCTACTCAAATATGGTATAATTGAGGCACGTGGGCTAACATTTATAGAATATGTGCAAACACAAAACACGCTCGCAAGTGCAACTCCTCATCGAAACTAAAAAAATGGCTAAAAGGGAAACAACAACAACAACGAGAAGAAATTTTATGATTCATGTTTTATGCAATGCGGAAAATGCGTATTTAACACATGTTAAAACACACGAGGGGAACACACCAGCTCCCACAAACACGCACACTCATGAGTACATAGCCGCAACACACACACAATATGCCCACACACACACACATACACACTCGCACATATCACACGCACCTAATTAAGCTGCCTTTAAACAACTCTTTTATTGTAATTAAACCTCTGAATTATTAAGGGATATTTTTTTTGTGGTGCAGCTCAATTTATAGACAGCTGTGTCAGCATTGAATATAAGTATAAATACAAACAAAAGACTGTATAAACAGTGTGTGTTTATACAGTCTTGTACAAACCCATTTATAAATGCGTGTATTATATATAAAGTTCAAAATGGATATTATTTAAATTGAACTGGCGTAAGCTTGGCAATGTTTCGTATTTATGCAAGTAAAAACGGTAGAAGTGCATTTATATGTTTGTTAGAGTCAACCAGATGGGACCAATATATCATATAAGACCATCTTATAGCTGTCTGCAAATGGTATTCTATCTGGGGTGCTGTGTAAATAATATGTTCTGGTAAATTTTTCTCTTGATTGCTGGCATTACAAACATTCAATGCTATACAAAATCTTGGGCTTGCAAATTAAAATCGATACGTGTCTAAGGGCTTGCTGTGCGCGTGTTGCATTTGATTCTGTTTAGGTTTTGATTTGGGTTTTGGCTCATTGTCGTTCCTTCCAATATTAATTTATATTTTCCAGGTTGTGTGTGTGCAACCTTCTCTCTGTCGCTTATTGGCCACTTTCACATTTGCTTAACTTCATCCCAACAGGCCGCGCACGTGGGACGGGGGTCAAGGCAGCATATGAATATTCTATCTATTACACTTTCTCAAGCGATTTCGGTTCCGCTTGAGAACCTATGGATCAATTATAACCTGACCAGCATGCAAGCAAATAGATTGTTGGCATGTCTCAATATGTTGGCATGGTAAATAATATATACGAATCCCTGAATAGCGTTAAATAATAGACTGATGAATGCCAGAAAGTGTTGATAAAGATAGGTAAAGTTAAGTAGGCAAAATTCTGTGGGCAAAAAAGTTCCTGAAATTATTATTTTGAAATTTTTTCGAATTTGTTTCATTGGCTGATATTACAATTTTTGTCATTTTCATATTTTTTATAATAATCATCAATAAATGACACAGATTTAAAGGACTATACATAAGTAAGCAAATAGAAACAAGTAAGAGGTTCTAGTCGGGAGTTCCCGACTGAAGGTACCCTGAACCCTCTTATTCCAAAACCAAATGCAGCACGCGCTCATAGATAGAGAGTAGCGGGGAGGTGGCGATAGGTATAAAATGAAAGATACTTGATATATATATACTATTCTAGAAGCTACATGTCAAGTTTGGTGACTCTAGCTCTTATTATTTACCAAAATTCCTTAAAAAACGGGATTTCGATATACATTTTTATCGATTACTTTGAAACGGAGTAAGTTATCGATTATCGGAAACAAACTCGATCTGCGCGGGCACTAGGAGCACCTACATCTAAAATTTCAGTCTTTAGCTCTTATAGGTTCTGAGATCCTTGCGTTCATACATACGGACGGACGGACGGTCGAACGGACGGACAGACAGACGGACATGGCTAGATCGACTCGGCTATTGATGCTGATCAAGAATACATATACTTTATGGGGTCGGAGATGCTTCCTTCTGCCTGTTACATACATTTGCACTTTGCACAAATACAATATACCCTTTTTACCCATTTTCAATGGGTTCAGGGTATAAAAAATCAAATAATAATTTTGAATTAAATCTCTTAAATTCTGTATAATGACTTTCTGATTTCCCATATTATCGCAAACAACTATTTGCATATATTTTAAAACAATTTATAGCCGAGAGAAAATTGATTTTTTACCACACATTCTCCACAATCTTTTTTTTTGTGGTCAACTGCCACAATCCTGTTATCCAGGACATCCATCAATATTTACGTCGATTAGCAATACATTTCACAGATTGGCTAGCGCTAAGATTTAAGGGACACTTAAATGTGTATAAAATTTCGTTCATATGAACAGACAGACAAACGGACATTGCATAAGATTAATATACTCTTTTCCCCTTGTGAACGAGTAAAGAAACAATAGTAATAAAATTATTGACCACAATATGGGTAAATAGCTGCCTTTAATAAAATTTCGGTTGAATATGGAAAAGTGTAAATTGGTTTTTAGTAAAAATATCATCATTTGTGACCCTATCGTTGCTGACAATATTCATATTAGTATGCACTCTAAGTATATGCAGTGAATTTAAATTAAATTTAAGTTGAATGTATTTTATATGTCAAAATAATTTGATTTCTTACACGTTGAATCTCGAAAACCATAAAAGCTAGAGACATGCAATTTTTAACGTTGGTCCTCCTCAAATCATAGATAACTTCCATAATTTCGATAAAAACCGGTAACGAATCAGGGTTTTTTAATAGCTCTCTAAGAGTGTGAGAGCTAGCGACACCAAAATTGATATATAGACTCCCTTCGTTTCCTAAAAGTAAAATAATATATGCCAGTTTTAGAGGTATAGTCTGGGGTCTTGGTATTTACACAAATTTTGATGCATTATTAATGCTCTTCAAATTTCACAAATATCGGACGGTAAACACCCAAGTAAACACCAAAGTAATTATCAAAACGTTGGTATGAAACTTTTCTGTTAACCATCGGATCGACCTCAAACTTATTATTAAAGATCTTTGCTTTGATTTGAGGGGTGTTTCACACTTTTCCAAAAATGTATTCCTCCTTGGTGGAAATGGGGGTGAAAGATTTGGTGGATGACGTTTCGCGCTCAAATTCATTTCCCAGGATCCATAAGAAAAATCATTTGAGACCTGTTTCACATTTTTCGCATAATCAAAGCATCCTTGGTAAAATTCAAAAAGATTTTTTATACCCTGAACCCATTGAAAATGGGTAGAAAGGGTATATTGTATTTGTGCAAAGTGCAAATGTATGTAACAGGCAGAAGGAAGCATCTCCGACCCCATAAAGTATATATATTCTTGATCAGCATCAATAGCCGAGTCGATCTAGCCATGTCCGTCTGTCTGTCCGTCCGTCCGTCCGTCCTTTCGTCCTTCCGTATGTATGAACGCAAGGATCTCAGAACCTATAAGAGCTAGGGACTTGAAATGTAGATTTAGATGTAGGTGCTCCTAGTTCCTACGCAGATCGAGTTTGTTTCCGATAATCGATAACTTGCCCCGTTTCCAAGTAATCGACAAAAATGTATATCGATATCCTGTTTTTTAAGCAATTTTGGTAAATAATAAGAGCTAGAGTTACCAAACTTGACATGTAGCTTCTAGAAAAGTATATATATATCGATTATCTTTCATTTTATACCTATCGCCAACTCCCCGCTACTCTCTATCTATAAGCGCGCGCTGCATTTGGTGTTGGAATAAGAGGGTTCAGGGTATCCCCTAGTCGGGAGCTCCCGACTAGAACCTCTTACTTGTTATATATATTCCTGTCTCGTTCTATTTCACTGACTTGTACTTGCCAAGTGCCAGAACCAAGCGTGTCGTGCAGTTAATTCCTGAAATTGTTTGTAAGACTTCGCTTGACTTTAATTAAGTGTCGCCAAAAAGTAGACAGCACAAATAAAAACTTTAAGAGGCTTGTGTGCTGATATTTAAACTGTTGTACTAAAAAGTAATCAGTCTAACATGACTAAATATTGCTTTGGAATTTATAATAATTTGGCCTTAAATTAAAAAAATCTATTTAGCAGAATATAGGAAAAGATAATAAATAAATTAAGACAAATAGATGAAACATCAAAATTTCTTAATGAAACTAAACCTGGTTCGAGGCCAGCTACAAAACTATATAAGATAATTAGGAAAAATAAATAAATAAATAAAATTGTCGTAAGCTATGCATCACATAGCCTTCCTTCTATCTCTATATATAATACTGTTTGTCCTGTCTGGCTGACTGATTGGTGATCAACGCACAGCCCATACCGTTAGAGCTAAGAAGCAGAAATTTTCACTGTTGTTACCTTATGTGATAAAGGTGCCCGTTAAGACGGGGTTTCGGGAAATTCCACCCGCAAGATCCGATTGGCCTTAAACTCAATTTCAAAGATGTTTGTTCAAATTCATTTGAGGGGTGCTTAGCAGTTTTTGAAAAATCCATCCCTCCTTGGTGGAAATGGGGGTCGAAGATTTGGTGGGTGACGTTTCGCGCTCAAATTCATTTCCAAGGATCCATAAGAAAAATCATTTGAGACGCGTTTCTCACATTTCGCAGAATCCAAAATTCTTCGGTAGAAATGCAATTCAAAGATGTTTTAAGCGGTGTCCGATTTGCTTCCAACTTATTTTAAATGCTCTACATAAGAACATAATGAATACGTCTTTTAGCGCTTGGGAAATTCCATCCTCAACAGTGGTAAGTTAGCGGAAAACGTTTGTATGAAAGATGTTTGTTTATCGTTTGATCAGTTTCAAAATCATTTTCAAAGCTTTTTGAGAACATTTTTTTACATTTAGTGTATGTTAAGAAAGATATGTAAATATTTTGATTTCAAATTTTGAATTAACTTCGAATGTTCTATGAAAATTAAACTCTAGATTCTTAAACATTTATTTTAAAGTTCTTTTTGACGCGAAATAGCTATCGAATCGAAGTAGATAAACTCTTAATAAATATTTGACAGACGCATAATAATTTCATTATTTTTCTCTTCTTCATTTCTTTGTCATAGGATTTATATTTGTTTTGAAAAGGTTATAGAAAGTCTTTCCAAAAAAAAAAAACATCAAAATGCATTTGAGCCAATGCCATGCCAGACAGTAAAATCATATTTTTAATTTCAGAATTTGCGTTAAAAGAAGAAGTAGAGATAGCTGCGCTGGGTAAATGCGGCGGATGCATAGTCCCTCAAAACGCGCTGAAATATTTTCTGCTCTTTACGGCATTTGCATAGTTCTATGGAGCAATAGCAGAGGGGAAAAGAAGAAGGAACCGAAAAAAGGTATGCTGGAAAAATCATGCCGATAGAACAAAGAAGAAGATAAGTGAAAACAAATAGCAGCTACATGTTGATACCAATCGTACACGAAGAGGAAAATCTCTGAAAAGATACCACAAGCGCACAAAACCAGAGCGCGAGGAAGACAAAAATAACAAGTAAGAGGTTCTAGTCGGGAGCTCCCGACTAGGGGATACCCTGAACCCTCATATTCCAACACCAAATGCAGCGCGCGCTTATAGATAAAGAGTAGCGGGGAGGTGGCGATAGGTATAAAATGAAAGATAATTTATTTATTTATTTATTTAAGGTCGACAAAACGAGTGTCTTCCTCATTATTCCGTAGATTATACATACAATAGATAATAGAATTATATGCTAAAAGCCTAGTTAGATAACATAGTTCTCTAAATAGCATCACCGACCGATGGAGGTGTTTTAGTTGCCAGTCCGGCCAGCTGTGCCCCTTTTCACAGCTAAATTTGTCAGTGACGCTATTAGAGCCTACATCTAATCAGAAGGGTGTAAGTAGGAAAAAAGTGTTCTTAAGTAAAATTAAAAATAATCTTAGTTTGCTATATTAATTAATAAAATACAATAAATAGGAAAAAAGAAAGTAAGAAGAGTAATGTTAATAAAGTAAAGAAATGGAGGCAAGATATATAGAGTGTTAAGTAGATAGGACAGAGAGAAAAGTAATGGGAAATCACCGACCCGGTGGGGGAAATTTATAGCCTGTCCGGCAAGCTATGCCCCTGCTCATAGCTGGGAATGGTCAGTGACTTCCCGAAGGTATCCTGAAAGCAACGATTTTATTACGGGGAGAGAAAGTTCGGTAGAGAAAACGTGATGCAAACTATTATAATTTTTACATAGCACGCGAAAAGGATTGTGCATAGCGTAGTCTGTTGTGCACGTAGACAGGAATAAGGGGCGGTAATTTCTAATCTAATCTAATAATCGATATATATATACTTTTCTAGAAGCTACATGTCAAGTTTGGTAACTCTAGCTCTTATTATTTACCAAAATTGCTTAAAAAACGGGATTTCGATATACATTTTTATCGATTACTTGGAAACGGGGCAAGTTATCGATTATCGGAAACAAACTCGATCTGCGTAGGAACTAGGAGCACCTACATCTAATTTCAAGTCTCTAGCTCTTATAGGTTCTGAGATCCTTGCGTTCATACATACGGACGGACGGACGGACGGACGGACGGACGGACGGACGGACGGACAGACAGACGGACATGGCTAGATCGACTCGGCTATTAATGCTGATCAAGAATATATATACTTTATGGGGTCGGAGATGCTTCCTTCTGCCTGTTACATACATTTGCATTTTGCACAAATACAATATACCCTTTTTACCCATTTTCAATGGGTTCAGGGTATTAAAAGATCCACTCATAACAGCAAAAGCTGTGGCCTTGGAGTGAGCTGTGGCCATCAGTGAAAGAACCATACGCAGGCGTTTAATTGAGGCAGATATAAAAACATATATGGCAGAGCCCATACCTTTCATCACCCCTAAATATAAACTAAAGCGTTTGGAATTCGCGAAAAGGTACATCATCAAGCCTGTTTCAATTTGGCGCATTGTCCTGTGGACGGATAAGAGCAGTTTTGAGTTCCACTCATCACAAAAGAAAGTTTTTGTACGATTAAACAAAGATGTGGGTGGAAGCGTTTTGTTCTGGGGATCCGTTTCTTATAATGGTGTGGGAGACTTGATTCCCATTGACGGTCCAATGAATCCGAACCAATATCTTACAACATTAAACGATTTTGCGTTTCCCTTCGGCGACAGATTGATTGGGGTAGAATTTATTCTTCAGCAGGACAACGCCCCTTGCCACCAGGCGAAGATGATTACCGCATTTTTAAAAGAAGTTTGAACATTTATATTTAGTTGATAAACAAAATTTTTTTAAAATACCTTATGAATTTCTTTACTTTTAGTTTTAAATAAAAACAAGTAAGAGGTTCTAGTCGGGAGCTCCCGTCGAGGGGATACCCTGAACCCTCATAGAGAGTAGCGGGGAGGTGGCGATAGGTATAAAATGAAAGATAATCGATATATATATACTTTTCTAGAAGCTACATGTCAAGTTTGGTGACTCTAGCTCTTATTATTTACCAAAATTGCTTAAAAAACAGGATTTCGATATACATTTTTATCGATTACTTGGAAACGGGGCAAGTTATCGATTATCGGAAACAAACTCGATCTGCGTAGGAACTAGGAGCACCTACATCTAAACCTACATCTATTTCAAGTCTCTAGCTCTTATAGGTTCTGAGATCCTTGCGTTCATACATACATACGGACGGACGGACGGACGGACGGACGGACAGACAGACAGACAGACGGACATGGCTAGATCGACTCGGCTATTGATGCTGATCAAGAATATATATACTTAATGGGGTCGGAGATGGACCCTTCTGCCTGTTACATACATTTGCACTTTGCACAAAAACATTATACCCTTTTTAACCATTATCAATGAGTTCAGGGTATATTAAAGTAAAAATCAATATTATAAATGAAAAATTGTTGTTGTTTTATACATTATAGCTAACTATAATAAAAAACTCGATAACTGTTGTCTCTTAAAAAACGACAGAATTCAAAACGAAACTGATGCATCGCTATGACAATAGTGACTAGTGTATATGTATCAGATATCTTTCATTTTATACCTATCGACACTTCCCTGCTACTACCGCAGAGCTATAATTCAAGTTAGTAACCCAACTTAATGCCCACCAATTTAAGCCACAATCTAAATGCAATTTAATTTTTGAGAATACACGAATATTTTATGGAACAAAAAGATAAACTGTAGAAAATTTCATCAAGATCGGTTAAGAAATACAAAAGTTACTAAAGAAAACGTGCTTTGACTTGCCTCGTATCAGCGAATTCCAAGAATTTCTGTATGCATACACACACACACATTCATGCCTGACTGCTTCGAATTCTGTCAACAGTATTGCAATTGCGATTGTATTGTTTTCTGTGCTGCTATTTTAATTCGTTTTTTTCTCAACAAGACTCAATTATTGGTGTGGCTGTTGAGTAGAGGCAATGGAAAGTGGTGCGGTCTGTTGCGAGTTCGAGCCCTACCGGCGAAACATTTTTTTTTATTTTTTTGCTGGTGTGGCTGTTGAGTAGAGTCAGCAGCAAGTAGTGCGGTCAGTTGCTAGTTCGAACCCTGCCAAGAGAACTTTTTTTTAATTTATCTTTATTCCTACAAAGGAGCGCGTGGCTCGAGCTGCATTTGGTGTAGGAATAAGAGGGTTCAGGGTATCCCCTAGTCGGGAGCTCCCGACTAGATTCTCTTACTTGTTATATATGTTTTTTTTTGCGCTGGAATCGATCAGTGCCTTCTGATCTCTACCAAGCGAATAATTAAGGGAATGATGTTAGTAACTATTATGTAACTTTTATGATATGTGCAGTGAAAATTTTTACAATGATGGGGAAGGAGATGATTAACTAATACGCCTCGTAGGTAGGTTGTCGTGTTGCAGCCTTCGGAGGCGCCTCTCACTGATGGCGTCAGCCAGGACCCTGGCGGCCGCGGTCGGATGCTGCAGCAGCTTTTCGGCGTATCGGCTGTTAAAGAAGTTTAACTGGTCCCCGACCTTTGTTAGGCGGAGATCGCGTTCGATGGCGTCGGTTGTTACATACCATGGCAGGCCGGCGACGTTGCGTGCTGCAGTCGAGTTTTTGGAGCCTTCTTAGGTATTTTGCTTTTGTTGCTAGGATGTGGGACCCCCATATCAACCTTCGGTCCAAGTGGACACCCAAGTAGCAAAATGAGCTGTTGTGCTCAATGGTTTCTCCCTCGAACCATAGCCCCTGGCAACTGTCTGGGCGCAGCGTGAATGTGACGCAAGCGGACTTGGCACAGTTGGCGACGTTTCAGTTAGCTGTCCAATTTTCGATACTGTAATACTGTTTATTACTCTATGAGCCGAAGCTAAGAGTACATTCTATTTTTATACCCTGAACCCATTGAAAATGGGTAAAAGGGGTATTATGTTTTTGTGCAAAATCCAAATGTATGTAACAGGCAGAAGGAAGCATCTCCGACCCCATAAAGTATATATATTCTTGATCAGCATTAATCGCCGAGTCGATCTAGCCATGTCCGTCTGTCTGTCCGTCCGTCCATCCGTCCGTCCGTCAGTCCGTCCGTCCGTCCGTATGTATGAACGCAAGGATCTCAGAACCTATAAGAGCTAGAGACTTGAAATTTTAGATGTAGGTGCTCCTAGTGCCCGCGCAGATCGAGTTTGTTTCCGATAAACGATAACTTGCCCCGTTTCCAAGTAATCGATAAAAATGTATATCGAAATCCCGTTTTTTAAGCAATTTTGGTAAATAATAAGAGCTAGAGTTACCAAACTTGACATGTAGCTTCTAGAAAAGTATATATATATCGATTATCTTTTATTTTATACCTATCGCCACCTCCCCGCTACTCTCTATCCTTAAGCGCGTGCTGCATTTGGTGTTGGAATATGAGGGTTCAGGGTATCCCCTAGTCGGGAGCTCCCAACCTCTTACTTGTTAGATTTTTCGGCTGTGAGAGCGCAATGATACAGATTTCGTTTGCGTTCTCAATTTTCAAAAAATCAAGCTGCATAGAAACATTTTGTTGTTTGGCTTAGTTCATCTTAGTGTTTATATTGTCTTTGATTAAACTATCTTATCCTTTACTGATGTTTATATAAGTAAATAACACTCAGTCCACCTGCCAATTCTTACACCAGTATTTTTGTAAAAAGTGACTTTGGTGAACAGGAGGGGAAACGGTGACTGAGTTGTGTCAGCACTGTCACGGGCAGTGACTGGCTTGCCAGCACTTGCTGTGCTCCTATTGGCAGGTGCCTTGCCTTTGTTAGTGAGACTTGGAAAAAGCTCTCTCACGAAAGCTTCAGACTTTAGGGAACTCAGTGCAAAGAAAAGGGACAAATAATGCCACTGTGTTTCTTGCGGGTCTCTCTTTCGTTCCTACAAGGCATCTAAGTTCGACCAATTACGTTGCCTGGCAGCCAATGTTGTTCGCTGTCCTTCGTTAAATGAGTGCCAAACCCTTCCATTAGTTTTACACGTTTACATATCTAACTATATGAAATGCGAGAATTCTGTTTCCTACAGTCTTGCCAGCCTGATAAATGGCATTAAACAGCGTTCAAACTTTTTCCGGTTTGGTATTGGTTACAGCATATATCTAGCATACATTTCTTTACTTTATTATTGTAGCAACTTCTTACTTTCTTTTTTCCTATATATTGCATTTTCTGAAATAACATAGCAAATTAAGATTATTTTTTATTTTATTGAAAAACACTTTTTTCTTTACTTACGCTTAAATGCTAAAAGCCTAGTTAGAGTACAGCCTTTTCGAAGGGTCTGTTTATTACTCTATGGGCTCACTCGTTGCGATTTATTCTGCTGATTCGATTATTCTGCTGATTGAATATCTATGCATTGTATGTTTAGAAGTTATATCCAAAATGTAAAGAATAGTAACTAGGTACCAAAAATCTTTAAAATCAAATATTATACAGAAAAGGTTCCTCAAAAACATTGCCTTAAGTAAGAACGGAGCGCGGCCTGATGCCCGCTCTTACTGTGTTACTCTAGGAATATCAGTTTATAGACTGTTGACTTGGTTTTAAATACAATTTCCGCCAGTAGGACACCGAAACGGAATTCTCGCATTCCATATAGTTCAGATATGCAAAACGTTTTGGCCTTCCATTGGTTTGGCACTCATTCAGGCGACGCAATTAATCGAACTTGGTCAAGCTAAAGGATGTCAGCTGAAAGTAGAATAAACAAGAAAAAAATACAACGAAAAACGAGAAAGAAGACCTATCTTCGGCACTCCGAAGATGTAATAACCTTGCAACCTTTCAATAATGCTCATAGTGCTTTGCCCGTATCTAAGAAGCACAGGGATAATAGTTAATGCCGAGTATGGTTAAGATATCTCGAAAAACAAAAAAGTTTTCCATACAACTCCTTAGTTTTCGACTGATCGTTAACATGGGGAGCCTAGGAAAACTAATAAATGCCGAGTTTGGTCAATATATCTAAATAAACTAAATTTTTTTCATATAAAAACTTAATTTTCGACTGATCGTTCCTATGGCAGCTATATGATATAGTGGTCCGATCTTAATAGGATTTTGCATATACAAGAGGAGCATATTGAAACTAATAAATACCGAATTTGGTCACGATATCTAAATAAACAAAATGTTTTTCATACAAGAACCTACTTTTCGACAGATCGTTCCTATGGCAGCTATATGATATAGTGGTCTGATCCAGCTGGATCCGACATATGTATGTACTGCGTGCAACAGAAAGAAATTATTATATGCAAAGTTTCATAAAGATAGCTTAAACAAGTAAGGGGTTCTAGTCGGGAGCACCCGACTAGGGGATACCCTGAACCCTCTTAATCCAACACCAAATGCAGCTCGCGCTAATAGATAGAGAGTAGCGGGGAGGTGGCGATAGGTATAAAATGAAAGATACTTGATACTATATATACTTTTCTAGAAGCTACATGTCAAATCTAAAATTTCAAGTCGCCAGCTCTTATAGGTTCTGAGATCCTTGCGTTCATTCATACGGACAGACGGACGGACAGCCAGACGGACATGGCCAGATCGACTCGGCTGTTGATGCTGATCAAGAATCAAGAATACTTTATGGGGTCGGAGATGCTTCCTTCTACCTGTTACAAACATTTTCATTTTGCACAAAAGCATAATTCCCCTTTTACCCATTTTTAATGGGTTCAGGGTATAAAAAACTGATATACTAATTAGCATAGAAACAGACATACGGACAGACGGGTATGGCTTTATCGACTCGGCTGTTGATACTCATCGTGAATATATATGTATATACTTTATGGGGTCGGAGATGTCTCCTTCTATGCGTTACACATTTCACGACAAAATTATAATGCCCTCTGCAAGGGTATATTAAAAGAGATGCATGTGGCAGGATGAGCTTTGTTATGCATGTACATGTTAAGAATACGCCCCACGTTCCCTTTATTGCATCGTGAAGTCAATTATGTGTTCTTCATTGGGCAAAACGTATTCGTGGTTATGGAAACAGCCCAAACTTAACCGTTGACAAGGTTACTGCAGGACACATTTTATGTTCAACATTTTCAGTGCAGCAGAGCAGAATCAATTGATATTAAATGCACAGTGCAGGGCAGCACCCTCATCTGTTCGAGCACTAACCAAACACCATATAGATAGGGCATGCAAAATATCCAGAGTGGACACAAAATAATCATAGTCATTGTCATCATAATACATAGACAGACTCATGAAACGAATACCTAAAACGAAGGTTGTGCTTATTGGGCCAGAGCCAAGTGTGCGAGTACAATACATCGAAAACTCTCTCGGACGGGCCATTCTTCCCAAGAGGATTGAAAGGCAATCTGCGCCCAGAAGAGGTATGCGCCTAATAGGATTGTTCATTAGTAGAGTTGTCACCGTATTTGCTTTTTATTTAATACATTCATATTTATATAGTACAAATATAAAACCACAAACAAGTAAGAGGTTCTAGTCGGGAGCTCCCGACTAGGGGATACCCTGAACCCTCATATTCCAACACCAAATGCAGCTCGCGCTTATAGATAGAGAGTAGCGGGAAGGTGCCGATAGGTATAAAATGAAAGATACTTGATATATATATACTTTTCTAGACGCTACATGTCAAGTTTGGTGACTCTAGCTCTTATTATTTACCAAAATTGCTTAAAAAACGGGATTTCGATATACATTTTTATCGATTACTTGGAAACGGGGCAAGTTATCGTTTATCGGAAACAAACTCGATCTGCGCGGGCACTAGGAGCACCTACATCTTGTTGTTTTATACATTATAGCTAACTATAATAAAAAACTCGATAACTGTTGTCTCTTAAAAAACGACAGAATTCAAAACGAAACTGATGCATCGCTATGACAATAGTGACTAGTGTATATGTATCAGATATCTTTCATTTTATACCTATCGACACTTCCCTGCTACTACCGCAGAGCTATAATTCAAGTTAGTAACCCAACTTAATGCCCACCAATTTAAGCCACAATCTAAATGCAATTTAATTTTTGAGAATACACGAATATTTTATGGAACAAAAAGATAAACTGTAGAAAATTTCATCAAGATCGGTTAAGAAATACAAAAGTTACTAAAGAAAACGTGCTTTGACTTGCCTCGTATCAGCGAATTCCAAGAATTTCTGTATGCATACACACACACACATTCATGCCTGACTGCTTCGAATTCTGTCAACAGTATTGCAATTGCGATTGTATTGTTTTCTGTGCTGCTATTTTAATTCGTTTTTTTCTCAACAAGACTCAATTATTGGTGTGGCTGTTGAGTAGAGGCAATGGAAAGTGGTGCGGTCTGTTGCGAGTTCGAGCCCTACCGGCGAAACATTTTTTTTTTATTTTTTTGCTGGTGTGGCTGTTGAGTAGAGTCAGCAGCAAGTAGTGCGGTCAGTTGCTAGTTCGAACCCTGCCAAGAGAACTTTTTTTTAATTTATCTTTATTCCTACAAAGGAGCGCGTGGCTCGAGCTGCATTTGGTGTAGGAATAAGAGGGTTCAGGGTATCCCCTAGTCGGGAGCTCCCGACTAGATTCTCTTACTTGTTATATATGTTTTTTTTTGCGCTGGAATCGATCAGTGCCTTCTGATCTCTACCAAGCGAATAATTAAGGGAATGATGTTAGTAACTATTATGTAACTTTTATGATATGTGCAGTGAAAATTTTTACAATGATGGGGAAGGAGATGATTAACTAATACGCCTCGTAGGTAGGTTGTCGTGTTGCAGCCTTCGGAGGCGCCTCTCACTGATGGCGTCAGCCAGGACCCTGGCGGCCGCGGTCGGATGCTGCAGCAGCTTTTCGGCGTATCGGCTGTTAAAGAAGTTTAACTGGTCCCCGACCTTTGTTAGGCGGAGATCGCGTTCGATGGCGTCGGTTGTTACATACCATGGCAGGCCGGCGACGTTGCGTGCTGCAGTCGAGTTTTTGGAGCCTTCTTAGGTATTTTGCTTTTGTTGCTAGGATGTGGGACCCCCATATCAACCTTCGGTCCAAGTGGACACCCAAGTAGCAAAATGAGCTGTTGTGCTCAATGGTTTCTCCCTCGAACCATAGCCCCTGGCAACTGTCTGGGCGCAGCGTGAATGTGACGCAAGCGGACTTGGCACAGTTGGCGACGTTTCAGTTAGCTGTCCAATTTTCGATACTGTAATACTGTTTATTACTCTATGAGCCGAAGCTAAGAGTACATTCTATTTTTATACCCTGAACCCATTGAAAATGGGTAAAAGGGGTATTATGTTTTTGTGCAAAATCCAAATGTATGTAACAGGCAGAAGGAAGCATCTCCGACCCCATAAAGTATATATATTCTTGATCAGCATTAATCGCCGAGTCGATCTAGCCATGTCCGTCTGTCTGTCCGTCCGTCCATCCGTCCGTCCGTCAGTCCGTCCGTCCGTCCGTATGTATGAACGCAAGGATCTCAGAACCTATAAGAGCTAGAGACTTGAAATTTTAGATGTAGGTGCTCCTAGTGCCCGCGCAGATCGAGTTTGTTTCCGATAAACGATAACTTGCCCCGTTTCCAAGTAATCGATAAAAATGTATATCGAAATCCCGTTTTTTAAGCAATTTTGGTAAATAATAAGAGCTAGAGTTACCAAACTTGACATGTAGCTTCTAGAAAAGTATATATATATCGATTATCTTTTATTTTATACCTATCGCCACCTCCCCGCTACTCTCTATCCTTAAGCGCGTGCTGCATTTGGTGTTGGAATATGAGGGTTCAGGGTATCCCCTAGTCGGGAGCTCCCAACCTCTTACTTGTTAGATTTTTCGGCTGTGAGAGCGCAATGATACAGATTTCGTTTGCGTTCTCAATTTTCAAAAAATCAAGCTGCATAGAAACATTTTGTTGTTTGGCTTAGTTCATCTTAGTGTTTATATTGTCTTTGATTAAACTATCTTATCCTTTACTGATGTTTATATAAGTAAATAACACTCAGTCCACCTGCCAATTCTTACACCAGTATTTTTGTAAAAAGTGACTTTGGTGAACAGGAGGGGAAACGGTGACTGAGTTGTGTCAGCACTGTCACGGGCAGTGACTGGCTTGCCAGCACTTGCTGTGCTCCTATTGGCAGGTGCCTTGCCTTTGTTAGTGAGACTTGGAAAAGCTCTCTCACGAAAGCTTCAGACTTTAGGGAACTCAGTGCAAAGAAAAGGGACAAATAATGCCACTGTGTTTCTTGCGGGTCTCTCTTTCGTTCCTACAAGGCATCTAAGTTCGACCAATTACGTTGCCTGGCAGCCAATGTTGTTCGCTGTCCTTCGTTAAATGAGTGCCAAACCCTTCCATTAGTTTTACACGTTTACATATCTAACTATATGAAATGCGAGAATTCTGTTTCCTACAGTCTTGCCAGCCTGATAAATGGCATTAAACAGCGTTCAAACTTTTTCCGGTTTGGTATTGGTTACAGCATATATCTAGCATACATTTCTTTACTTTATTATTGTAGCAACTTCTTACTTTCTTTTTTCCTATATATTGCATTTTCTGAAATAACATAGCAAATTAAGATTATTTTTTATTTTATTGAAAAACACTTTTTTCTTTACTTACGCTTAAATGCTAAAAGCCTAGTTAGAGTACAGCCTTTTCGAAGGGTCTGTTTATTACTCTATGGGCTCACTCGTTGCGATTTATTCTGCTGATTCGATTATTCTGCTGATTGAATATCTATGCATTGTATGTTTAGAAGTTATATCCAAAATGTAAAGAATAGTAACTAGGTACCAAAAATCTTTAAAATCAAATATTATACAGAAAAGGTTCCTCAAAAACATTGCCTTAAGTAAGAACGGAGCGCGGCCTGATGCCCGCTCTTACTGTGTTACTCTAGGAATATCAGTTTATAGACTGTTGACTTGGTTTTAAATACAATTTCCGCCAGTAGGACACCGAAACGGAATTCTCGCATTCCATATAGTTCAGATATGCAAAACGTTTTGGCCTTCCATTGGTTTGGCACTCATTCAGGCGACGCAATTAATCGAACTTGGTCAAGCTAAAGGATGTCAGCTGAAAGTAGAATAAACAAGAAAAAAATACAACGAAAAACGAGAAAGAAGACCTATCTTCGGCACTCCGAAGATGTAATAACCTTGCAACCTTTCAATAATGCTCATAGTGCTTTGCCCGTATCTAAGAAGCACAGGGATAATAGTTAATGCCGAGTATGGTTAAGATATCTCGAAAAACAAAAAAGTTTTCCATACAACTCCTTAGTTTTCGACTGATCGTTAACATGGGGAGCCTAGGAAAACTAATAAATGCCGAGTTTGGTCAATATATCTAAATAAACTAAATTTTTTTCATATAAAAACTTAATTTTCGACTGATCGTTCCTATGGCAGCTATATGATATAGTGGTCCGATCTTAATAGGATTTTGCATATACAAGAGGAGCATATTGAAACTAATAAATACCGAATTTGGTCACGATATCTAAATAAACAAAATGTTTTTCATACAAGAACCTACTTTTCGACAGATCGTTCCTATGGCAGCTATATGATATAGTGGTCTGATCCAGCTGGATCCGACATATGTATGTACTGCGTGCAACAGAAAGAAATTATTATATGCTAAGTTTCATAAAGATAGCTTAAACAAGTAAGGGGTTCTAGTCGGGAGCACCCGACTAGGGGATACCCTGAACCCTCTTAATCCAACACCAAATGCAGCTCGCGCTAATAGATAGAGAGTAGCGGGGAGGTGGCGATAGGTATAAAATGAAAGATACTTGATACTATATATACTTTTCTAGAAGCTACATGTCAAATCTAAAATTTCAAGTCGCCAGCTCTTATAGGTTCTGAGATCCTTGCGTTCATTCATACGGACAGACGGACGGACAGCCAGACGGACATGGCCAGATCGACTCGGCTGTTGATGCTGATCAAGAATCAAGAATACTTTATGGGGTCGGAGATGCTTCCTTCTACCTGTTACAAACATTTTCATTTTGCACAAAAGCATAATTCCCCTTTTACCCATTTTTAATGGGTTCAGGGTATAAAAAACTGATATACTAATTAGCATAGAAACAGACATACGGACAGACGGGTATGGCTTTATCGACTCGGCTGTTGATACTCATCGTGAATATATATGTATATACTTTATGGGGTCGGAGATGTCTCCTTCTATGCGTTACACATTTCACGACAAAATTATAATGCCCTCTGCAAGGGTATATTAAAAGAGATGCATGTGGCAGGATGAGCTTTGTTATGCATGTACATGTTAAGAATACGCCCCACGTTCCCTTTATTGCATCGTGAAGTCAATTATGTGTTCTTCATTGGGCAAAACGTATTCGTGGTTATGGAAACAGCCCAAACTTAACCGTTGACAAGGTTACTGCAGGACACATTTTATGTTCAACATTTTCAGTGCAGCAGAGCAGAATCAATTGATATTAAATGCACAGTGCAGGGCAGCACCCTCATCTGTTCGAGCACTAACCAAACACCATATAGATAGGGCATGCAAAATATCCAGAGTGGACACAAAATAATCATAGTCATTGTCATCATAATACATAGACAGACTCATGAAACGAA
>JAWNOU010000155.1:0-60712 GCA_035045725.1 Drosophila ezoana
TATATATGTATAGATTTCTCAACACGCACAATTTAATTGGCACACTTGTTTAGGATATGATGTTTGGTCGATATGATTACCTTGTTTGCGCTTGAATTTATGTTTTTGATGATTGTTACTAATACCTTGTAAGTGTTGATTTTGTTGCTTTGTTGGTTGTTGTTGGTTTATTAAATTAAATTAAATTAATTATAGTTTTTAATAATATTTATATGTTAATTTGAGTTATGATAGGAAATTGCTCTCTTTGAAGCTTATTTATAATTGTAGAGAAAATTAAGAGGAAATTGTCCGTAGACGGACAGTTGGTAGCATAAATGTGTGTATATATATATGCTAAAAGTATATATTTATTTATTTATTTGAATGAAAATATATTTATATAGAAGCTTTTAGCAATTTTATTAATTTAGGTAATTTATTTGAAATTAATTATGTTAATATCGATTGTGATGTTATGACGGTTGTTGGTTTTTGTTGTTGTTAAATTTTTAAATTCGTTTTGAAGCTAATGCAATTTTTTTAGAGGCTGTACTTTGTGCATAGAGTCGGCGTGGCGTCACTTTGCCAATGTATATGTATGCATATGCGATGCGAGCAGAAAAAAGCGAGCGTCTCCATGCGAGTGTGAGTGCGCGTGTGTAGCAAGCGCCAGCGTCTATGTGCAATAGCAAAACGCCTTTGTCCACACACACACACAGCGACAAATGCACAGAGGACGCGTCACAAATTTATATATGCACTATGGGCAATAAGCATATACACGTACACGTACACACAGGCTGTACCCACGCGTTCAACTCGTATGTTGATGCACTGTTATATATATATAGCCACTATATAATACTATATGATCGCGTTGAACCCTAAGAATTTCATCTATAAATTAATTTATTAATTTATAATTTTATAGACTTGCAATATTGCACATTGCACACTGAAATTCCCATTTACTTTGCGGCGGCGAACAACTATTTCAATTTATTTTAATTCAAATTCAAATATCGAAGACTGTCCGCGAGCACGTCCGTTCTGTTCAAGCTACAAATGAAGACCTTTTCTTTTTTTCTGGGGAAATATTTGAATGAGAAGCCGGGTCGGATGGGACGAGATGAGAAATGGGACAATCAAAGATGAAAGATGAAAGATGAATAATGCTGAGCACCCGCTCACTCATTCGCCAATTATGGCGGCGAACATGTGAGAGAGTGAGAGCGAGAGTGGGAGCGGGAGAGAGAGTGAGGGAGATATATTGAACTGAATGTGTGTATTGTACGAGGGTGAGCGTGTGTGCGAGTGCGACAGCAAGCGAGTCGTAGTGGGACGGCTTTATTGTCGTCCGCTCAATTTTTAATCTAACTACTCTCATGTAACCATGCTACCTATCGCACACACTGGTCTCACGCACGACACTAAAACATTCAACATATTCTGATCACCCCACCCGCCCTCCACCACCATCGCCACCGCCACCATCATCAACTCAAGCAATATCCGATCTGCATAACCCATCAGAAAGTTTATTGATATACGTTAGCAATTCTTATTTAGCTCACAAATGAAATTATTATACAATTTTTTCATTTGAAAATTAATATGATTAACGTGTGTGTGTGTTGTGTGTATACATGTTTGATTTGTATGTGTATAAATTGTAACAATATTAATTAATTGCATATAAAATTAAATTAAAATATATATACATAAAATTTTCATGCATGAATCTTGCCAAATTGATTTATAGCGAGAAATTTGTTTAATTAAAATTGTGAAGAGAATGCACTTGTATGATTGTTGTTATTTTTGTTTTTCTCTTAAATTTGATATGTGAAATCCTTTTCTTTGTCTCAATTTTAGATTTTGGATTTGCGAGAAAGGTAAGTAACTTTATAATAAAATTTATGCATAAAATATTATGTGAAGCCAAAAAGGGAATTGCTTAATTATGTTTAAACGTACAATTAATGTGTATGCGGCATCAGCATTTATTTGTTATGCCATAAGCCAGCAGTTTTGATAAAGGCCGTGCAAAATATTGACGAGAGAAATTTATTTATTGATTTTAATAACATATTATATATGTTTGTGTCATTTGATTTGAGTGCATCAAGATGAGGAGTATATTTTTATTTTTCATCCAGTTAAATTAATTAATATTTTTCTTTTTATTTAAAATAGTTGTGACAAATATTTATTGGATTTGTTCATGTACAATGACACGAAGTGTGTGTGTGTTCCCATAGATTGAATGTGTGTGCGTGTGTGTGTCTGCTGTTCGAGACAATAAAAAGAAAACAGAGTCACAACACTATTCGGGCCACTCCACAAGTGCACAACATCGATCGAGCATGCCAATCCATCTTATTTGTTACCCTGATATTGGGTGTCTATAAAATTTTTCTGTTTCCCCAATCAAGGGTTTATGCCTCCCGTGTTTTTTTTTTTTCCCCCTTTTTATCCAATTTTCTTATTAGGTCAAAAAAAAAAAGATTCTCCCCATCGTTGATAATTTTTAGCCCTACACCAAATCAAAGACAAACAGACTAATACCGTTCTTTTGACAATTAAATTGATGGTATGTTGTTGCCTAGTGCCTTCTCTCATTTATTTGATTTAATAATCAAATAGTTATTAGCACCGGCTGATTATCAAAAAAGCAGATTGGCAATATTAGTTATTTGCGATGTAGAGATAAAATTGATAGGGAATATGTAAGATTGGGAAATTTAAATTGTTATGGATAGAATTTGATTAAAGCAGAAGCAATATATATTTATGAATATGTTTGCTTATCCTATTTGCTTCTGAGCATTATGAAAATTGTGTGCATGCGTGCATGCGTGCTTGTGTGCATGTATGCATGTATGGATATGTGCATTATTTGCTTTTTTGGCAGAGTTATATTAAATTGTTATGTTAGCAAATTTTTGTTTTGTTTTTGTTTTTGTTTTGATTTTATATGTACAACTAGACATGTATGTATGTGTTTTTGTGTATTTGAGAGTTAGTATTAATATTAATTTTGTTAATAATTGAGTATTGAAGCAATGATGATAATTATGATGTGTGTTGTTGTTGTTGTCGATTGTTGAAAGGATATGTTTCGTCGCCACGGGAGTAGGCGCAAAATACCGATGCTGACAAGTTGTTGAATCAAGTGAAATTGCCACCACCCCGCCATCTCGCCGATATGTTGAATGAAGCAAAGCTATGTTGCCATTTGGGGGATGAGCAAAGTTGTTTGGCTGCGATCAGCCGGGCGGCGTTGTAGAATACGTGAATCTATGTGTGTGTATGTGTGTGTGCGCGCGCGCGCTCACAAATGGATGGTGTGCGCTTAATAAGAGTGCAAACATCTGTGTGTGTGCTCATATTGTGCACCAGCGCATATGGACGAGCAGGTTGATATGTTGTGTGTGTGTGTGTGTATGTGAGCGCAAGCGAATATGTGTGTGCTTGTTTGGCATTGTATCGAGCATTTAAAAGAAAATGGGAAAAAAATGCAGATAATTTAGTATTTGTGTTTTGATCGGGTAAGTAAAAAGATTTTTATAGGAGAAAATTATGATCAAAAAGTCGGAGAAGAAAAATAAAAAGGAAGGTAAGTTAGACAAAATTAAAAAGAAGGTAAGTATTTATTTGGTCACATTTTATTTTCTCGAAAAAGTTTTTATTTATTGCATGTAAAAAGCTGATAGGACAATGGGACTGGGTACATGAAGCCTCATTCAATCAATTAACCGATTTGTAAATAAATCAGTTAGAGTTGGATGAGGATGCAGCTGGCAGTGTTGAGTCATCACCATGGCGAAGAACTCCCTGCATTTGTTGCTGCATGAGCGTCATCCAGCCCATCATCCTATCAAGCTGTTCTTGTTGCTTATGTGCCATTTGTAGGAATATTTGAGTAGCATTATCGCTGTTCGGAAGTGGTAGCGGATTTAAATTTTGTTCTTGTTGTTGCTGTTGAGGTATTAAAGTCAACGGCTGTTGATGCCGCTGTCCAACATCTACCTGCATAGGCACGGGCTGCTGTTGCATGTCAGATTGTTGGACAGTGGCAATTTGTTGCCGATTGCTGGACATATTTTCGAGCAGTGAGCGCTGCATCGAGACAATTTGCTCTCTGTTTTGAACAGATCCAAATTGTTCGAGTTGGCGCTGCTGCTGTTGTTGTTGTTGTTGTTGCTGTGCATTCTGAGTACGCGCCCATCTTGAGCGCGGATCCAAAATATTGGATGAAGTTACATCAGTGGATGATTTGAATTTTTTGGCAATTTTTGCCGAATTAATGCTGTTGTTGCTCGCTGTGATTGGTGTGACAAATGTAGCTTGAGCTGCAGCTGGTATGCTTACAATTGATTGTTGTTGAAGCTGCATCGGCTGTAGCATCGTTTGAATATCATTAGGATTGCGTTTTTTATTCTGTTTTTTCTTTTTAGTTTTAGTTTGAATTTGAATTGGCTGCATTGGCATTTGATGCTGTTGAGCCAGCACCTGTTGTTGTTGTTGCCGTTGCTGTTGCTGCTGCTGCCGCTGTTGCTGCTGCTGCTGTTGCTGCTTGCGCTGCTGCTGCTGCTTTTGTTGCTGCTGCGGTTGCGGATGCTGCTGCTGTTGCTGCACCTGCGGTTGCAGCGGAACTAGTAGCTGGCGCTGTGGCTGCTTTTGCCGCCGCTGCATATTCGGCTGTTGGGGTTGCCGAATTTTTGTATTGATAATTTTATTATTGGGCATGGCCATTAGTTTGGAGTTTAATATGTCGAAATATATAAGGGACATACAAGGGAAATATAGTTAGCAGTGTGGTCCATGCCGCAGTTGGCACATTTGGCTGGCAAATTGGCCAATTTGGTGCAGTCTTGTGTGTAGTGAGTATCACCACATTTAACACAGCGCGGCGAGTGCCGGCAATATCGAGCCGTATGATTGAATCTCTGGCATCGATGGCACTGCGGTAGTCTTTTGCTATTCATTTTGGGCCACTCAAAGCGAACCACAAATTTGCAAAGTGTACGGACGTTAAAGATTGTGCGATTTTTGATAGAATTAGCAGCCAATTCTATGTAAAATAAATTTGGATGATACAAACCAGAGCCGCTGCGATTCTTGAATTGTGGGTTGTATACGCTTCTTATCGTATAACCCAAACAAGATAACTCATTCCGGATGGCATTGATGCTAGTGGAGGCATGAATGCCACGCACCACTACCCGGAATGAGCCCTCATCGCGCCTCTGGTATGTATTGTAATGATATGTCTTGTCCGTTTCAAGGACATTTATGATATTATTATATGAATTTAAAGTTTTTGGCAGAATACGCATTAAGCCCGGACCACCCAATTTCAGCCCATAATCAATTATGGGCGGACTGTGGCCATTTAATTTGGCAATTAGTGCGTCGATGCCGTTTTGATTAGAGTCTGCAATATACTCAATGTTTATCTGAGGCGGCTTACTATTTTTGACCACAGGGGCCAAAACAGAGCCAGCATCAGCTTGTTGTTGTTGTTGTTGCGGAAGGGGAATGAAAGGATGTAGAGAGGTAGTGGCAACATCATCATCGATGGCAGTCATATCAGCCATTGATGCATCGGTGACGACATTTATATTTGCTGTCTCTACTTGGTCATTTATTGAATTGTTGGTCATCGTTACTGGGCGATTGGTGGTTGCCAATGCCGCTTGCACAGCGGGGGCCAAACAGTTAGTAGTCACCAGTTGTTGGTCAGGATGTGATTGAGGCCGTTGTGGCAATTGTGATGATTGCTGGACGGATGCTTCAAAATCCGATTCAGATAAAATATTGAATCGTTTAGTAATCTGATTGCTACGAGAAGCGTCCTGCTGTATGAGACGAGATGTTGCCGAATTTTGTCGGCTAACTGTACGCGTCGATTTTCGGCGACTTTGTTTGGCACTTTTGCCTGTATGATGTAGCATTTTATAATGCGAAGCACCGGTGGTCGCTATGGTTGGAATTGATCCGCCAGGACGACCAGTACTGGATGTATTCCCAGAGCTGGAATCGCTGCTTATACAAATGGTATTTGCTGCATTTTTAGCCAAAATGGCTGCATATGTTGGTGGAACAACTTGCGAAGATGAAACAGTTGGTGCTGTTGTGTTAACAATTGGAGTTGGAGCAGGATGAAGGGATGCTGTTAATAGCAACAATTGTGCTGCATCCGAAGTTGATGGTATACCATCATTGCCCTCTATATCGATGAACAAGTCACTCGAAGAGTGCTTATCATTGTAATTGTTTATGTTTTGTGAAATAGTTTCATTCACTGTGCTATTTTCAGACTCAAGCTGAGCAATTAAGCGCTTATAATGCGCAAGCTGTGCCTGAGCATCAGCTGACATATATATTTTATTTGTCGCTGTTTTTGCTGTTGTTGCTGTTTTTATACCCTGAACCCATTAAAAATGGGTAAAAGGGGTATTATGTTTTTGTGCAAAATCCAAATGTATGTAACAGGCAGAAGGAAGCATCTCCGACCCCATAAAGTATATATATTCTTGATCAGCATTAATAGCCGAGTCGATCTAGCCATGTCCGTCTGTCTGTCCGTCCGTCCGTCCGTCCGTCCGTATGTATGAACGCAAGGATCTCAGAACCTATAAGAGCTAGAGACTTGAAATTTTAGATGTAGATGCTCCTAGTTCCTATGCAGATCGAGTTTGTTTCCGATAATCGATAACTTGCCCCGTTTCCAAGTAATCGATAAAAATGTATATCGATATCCTGTTTTTAAGCAATTTTGGTAAATAATAAGAGCTAGAGTCACCAAACTTGACATGTTGCTTCTAGAAAAGTATATATATATCGATTATCTTTCATTTCATACCTATCGCCACCTCCCCGCTACTCTCTATCTATAAGCGCGCGCTGCATTTGGTGTTGGAATATGAGGGTTCAGGGTATCCCCTAGTCGGGAGCTCCCGACTAGAACCTCTTACTTGTTATTATTCTGTATTTGGGATTCCAGGCTGCTCAATCGCTGACCTTGATCTTGAATACAGGAAATTTGCATTGTCATTTTCTTGCTCAGCGCGCTTTTCGCTAAGAAAATAATAAAATCAATAATTGCCGTGCCGTCGGCAAATACACACTTATCATAACTTTAGTAATAGACTTTAATATTTGGTGTGTCGCCATCAATTGTCTATAGCTAATAATAGCATATATTTAAATATAATAATAACAATAACATAACAATTTTGGTAAATAATAAGAGCTAGAGTTACCAAACTTGACATGTTGCTTCTAGAAAAGTATATATATATCGATTATCTTTCATTTCATACCTATCGCCACCTCCCCGCTACTCTCTATCTATAAGCGCGCGCTGCATTTGGTGTTGGAATATGAGGGTTCAGGGTATCCCCTAGTCGGGAGCTCCCGACTAGAACCTCTTACTTGTTGTTATTGTTGTTGTTGTCAACATTTTGTCAGTCATTTGTACATTTCGTTGTCCCTCTTGCGCTGGCATTGCCTGCACTAGAGGAGAATGTGCCGATGAAGTTGTGGCCATAGCCGCTACCGGCGCCATTGTGCCTGCCAAGACTGCTGGTGCCGGCAATGGCGACATCGGCGACAACGAGAGATCGGACAGATCTGACAATAGACCGGGCGACAGCGCCGAAACAGCTGACAGGTCAGTGGACGGCGAAGGTTTGGTGTTTGACATGTTTAAAGGTAAGAATAGCTTAGAAAGTTGAAGTTGAAAAAGCTTTTTGAGTTTTAGAATTAGAATTTATTCAGAATTTTTCTGAATTTTACTAAAAATTTTTTTTTTTTATATAATTTTTCTGGATTTTTCTGAATTTTTCTGAATTTTTCACAGTTTTTCAGAATTTTTTAATGATTTTTCCGAGTTTTTCAGAATTTTTCTTCAATTTTTCCCTTATTTCACCAGGTACTTAATTGATGAGTATGGTAAGTGAATGTGATTTAAAAATAATTTCCCCCCCCCCCCCCTTAAATTTTACAGGGTATAATTATGTACTATTATTATTAATGTTTAATAAAAAGAGGGGCGGCGGCACGCCCAAAACAATAATATTTTTATGATTGTATGTATATATAATGATAGCGGCGGCACGCTTTTAAAGTGTTAATAATTTTAAAGGTAATGCGTTTTATTTATTTATTTTATTTATTTAAGGTCGACAAAACGAGTGTCTTCCTCATTATTCCGTAGATTATACATACAATAGATAATAGAATTATATGCTAAAAGCCTAGTTAGATAACATAGTTCTCTAAATAGCATCACCGACCGATGGAGGTGTTTTAGTTGCCAGTCCGGCCAGCTGTGCCCCTCTTCACAGCTAAATTTGTCAGTGACGCTATTAGAGCCTACATCTAATCAGAAGGGTGTAAGTAGGAAAAAAGTGTTCTTAAGTAAAATTAAAAATAATCTTAGTTTGCTATATTAATTAATAAAATACAATAAATAGGAAAAAAAGAAAGTAAGAAGAATAATGTTAATAAAGTAAAGAAATGGAAACTAGATATATAGAGTGTTAAGTAGATACGACAGAGAGAAAAGTAATGGGAAATCACCGACCCGGTGGGGGAAATTTACAGCCTGTCCGGCAAGCTATGCCCCTGCTCATAGCTGGGAATGGTCAGTGACTTCCCGAAGGTATCCTGAAAGCAACGATTTTATTAGGGGTAGAGAAAGTTCGGTAGAGAAAACGTGATGCAAACTATTATAATTTTTACATAGCACGCGAAAAGGATTGTACATAGCGTAGTCTGTTGTGCATGTAGACAGGAATAAGGGGCGGTAATTTCTGGTTGGTCTAGACGGAACAGAGAATTGAAGACGCCCTAGCAGAAAAAGGAGAATCTATATCGCCAATAATCAACTTATGTAGAAGGACAACACCGAGAATTGTCCTACGGTTGGTTAACGACGGAAGGTTAAGAAGAAGCAGCCTGCTGGAGTAGGATGGCAAAAAGCAGAAATTGCTTCTGAACAGATTCAATACGATCCTGGCTATTGCTATACTGCGAAGACCAGATGCAAGAGCAGTATTCAAGGATAGGGCGAACAAGAGAGATGTACAGAAGTTTCGTTATAAAAGGATCATTAAACTCTTTAGACCATCGTTTAATGAATCCAAGTACACCTTTTGCCTCATTAACGATGGTATCTATGTGAAGATTGAAACAGAGCTTAGAATCAAATAGAACGCCTAGATCCTTAACTGTTAGTATACGTTGTAAAGGGGTATTGTCGATTGTATAACTGACAAGATAAGGTGTAGAACGATTAAATGTCATAAACATACACTTTGAACAATTCAGATGCAATTGATTGGCCGAACACCAAAGTTGCATAGCGTTCAAATCGTCTTGTAGACGAGAATAATGTAGGGGATTAGTGTATGATAGAATAAGTTTCACATCATCCGCATACATGAGTACACGGGCATGTGATATAACAGAGGGGAGATCATTTATAAAAAGAGTAAAGAGTAAAGGTCCAAGATGACTACCTTGAGGAACACCAGAAGTAACGTGAACTTGTTTAGAGGTAGTCAGCCTCAGCATTACTCTTTGGGTCCTACCTTTTAAATAAGAATTAATCCAAAGCAAAAGAGACGGAAGGAACCTATTTGGTCAAGTTTAAAAAGTAAAATGTCATGGTGCACAGAGTCAAACGCTTTACTGAAGTCAGTATAAATGACATCAGTTTGCATTTTCGAAAGAAAAGCATCGTTTACCAAGGAAGTAAACTCAAGCAGATTGGTCGTAGTTGACCGACTCTTTACGAATCCATGTTGAACAGGGGAAACAACTGATTTGCAGAAATGCTGCAAATTCGAAGTGATTATTTTTTCAAATAATTTAGGAATAGCGGACAGTTTTGCAATGCCCCTGTAATTTTGCCGACGGCACGGCAATTGTCATAAAATTTATATTTATATTTAAATATATGCTATTATTAGCTATAGACAATTGATGGCGACACACCAAATATTAAAGTCTATTACTAAAGTTATGATAAGTGTGTATTTGCCGACGGCACGGCAATTATTGATTTTATTATTTTCTTAGCGAAAAGCGCGCTGAGCAAGAAAATGACAATGCAAATTTCCTGTATTCAAGATCAAGGTCAGCGATTGAGCAGCCTGGAATCCCAAATACAGAATAATAACAAGTAAGAGGTTCTAGTCGGGAGCTCCCGACTAGGGGATACCCTGAACCCTCATATTCCAACACCAAATGCAGCGCGCGCTTATAGATAGAGAGTAGCGGGGAGGTGGCGATAGGTATGAAATGAAAGATAATCGATATATATATACTTTTCTAGAAGCAACATGTCAAGTTTGGTGACTCTAGCTCTTATTATTTACCAAAATTGCTTAAAAACAGGATATCGATATACATTTTTATCGATTACTTGGAAACGGGGCAAGTTACCGATTATCGGAAACAAACTCGATCTGCGTAGGAACTAGGAGCACCTACATCTTAAATTTCAAGTCCCTAGCTCTTATAGGTTCTGAGATCCTTGCGTTCATACATACGGACGGACGGACGGACGGACAGACGGACGGACGGACAGACAGACGGACATGGCTAGATCGACTCGGCTATTAATGCTGATCAAGAATATATATACTTTATGGGGTCGGAGATGCTTCCTTCTGCCTGTTACATACATTTGGATTTTGCACAAAAACATAATACCCCTTTTACCCATTTTTAATGGGTTCAGGGTATAAAAATGATGGCCGCCAAGCGAGAATTACGCCCGTTTGTTTTGATTATTGCCAGTTTGTTTTGATTCTCGTCTTTGTTGTTTGCGAGAAATGTACACAGCAATTGGCAAGTGTGTGTGTGGCAAATGTGTATGTGTATTTCAGAGCATTAACATTGTATTGGCGGCGACACACCAAATATGCCAATGCTTATTGTGTTGTTGTTATTATTTACTTATTTTCTTTGGCTATTCTATTATTTCATAGGAAAGAACGATGACGACACATCGCAAAATTATTAAATAAGTAAATAAATAATTATTTATAATTGGCGGCGGCACGCCTATTTTATTAAGTATTATTTATTGAAAAGTTTAATTAGCGGCGACACGCTAGTTTAGATTTAATTGTAAATTGAGATTTAGCGGCGACACGCTAATTTTGATTGTTGCTGTTATTGTGGAAAAGTATTTTGTGTCTGTGATGAGCTTTGTGTGCTTGTGCTTGTGCTTGCGCTAGCGCTAAGATTAGCGGCAAGCTGGCCAATATTAGTGCGTTCACCAACCTATTGTCCTAGCTTCCTTCAATATCCAGAGGATATGGTTGTGAAAATTATTATGGTTGGTTGTAAACCATAATAGGTGCGGAAAAATTTTGTGGAGAGAACGTAAAGCGCAAAGCACTGGGCGTGCGTAAATGAGCGTCGGCACGCTACAAGTTGCGCTTGCTCTGCAAGTGTTTGTGAGATAATTTTCACGGAATCTCTATGCGCGTCATACGAAATGATGAGCACAGAGGGGGGATTATGATGGGGTGTATATATGTATATGTATAGGATATGTGTTAAAAATTTAAAATATATGTAATTGTTGGAAAGAGGTTAATCTCCACACTTACACATGCAAGTCTATTTTGTGCAATAAAATAATAATAATAATGTGTGTGTGTGTGTGAGAATAATGTGTGTGATTGGTGTGTATATGATTGTTGCTGCTTTGCGCTGCTTGCGCTGCTGCTGCTGCTGCTGCTGCTGCTATTGCAATTTATATGATATGCTTTTTGTGAGAGCGTGTATGTGTGTGTGTGTGTGTGTGTGCCTGTGATATAGATGTGTATGTGTGCGTGCGCGTCGCTATGCGCTGATTTTTTTTTGCTTAAACTACTATCTATTCATATATATATATGTATAGATTTCTCAACACGCACAATTTAATTGGCACACTTGTTTAGGATATGATGTTTGGTCGATATGATTACCTTGTTTGCGCTTGAATTTATGTTTTTGATGATTGTTACTAATACCTTGTAAGTGTTGATTTTGTTGTTTTGTTGGTTGTTGTTGGTTTATTAAATTAAATTAAATTAATTATAGTTTTTAATAATATTTATATGTTAATTTGAGTTATGATAGGAAATTGCTCTCTTTGAAGCTTATTTATAATTGTAGAGAAAATTATTAAGAGGAAATTGTCCGTAGACGGACAGTTGGTAGCATAAATGTGTGTATATATATATGCTAAAAGTATATATTTATTTATTTATTTAAATGAAAATATATTTATATAGAAGCTTTTAGCAATTTTATTAATTTAGGTAATTTATTTGAAATTAATTATGTTAATATCGATTGTGATGTTATGACGGTTGTTGGTTTTTGTTGTTGTTAAATTTTTAAATTCGTTTTGAAGCTAATGCAATTTTTTTAGAGGCTGTACTCTGTGCATAGAGTCGGCGTGGCGTCACTTTGCCAATGTATATGTATGCATATGCGATGCGAGCAGAAAAAAGCGAGCGTCTCCATGCGAGTGTGCGTGTGTAGCAAGCGCCAGCGTCTATGTGCAATAGCAAAACGCCAGACAGCGTGGCGTCACTTTCCTTTGTCCACACACACACACAGTGACAAATGCACAGAGGACGCGTCACAAATTTATATATGCACTATGGGCAATAAGCATATACACGTACACGTACACACAGGCTGTACCCACGCGTTCAACTCGTATGTTGATGCACTGTTATATATATATAGCCACTATATAATACTATATGATCGCGTTGAACCGTAAGAATTTCATCTATAAATTAATTTATTAATTTATAGACTTGCAATATTGCACATTGCACACTGAAATTCCCATTTACTTTGCGGCGGCGAACAACTATTTCAATTTATTTTAATTCAAATTCAAATATCGAAGACTGTCCGCGAGCACGTCCGTTCTGTTCAAGCTACAAATGAAGACCTTTTCTTTTTTTCTGGTGAAATATTTGAATGAGAAGCCGGGTCGGATGGGACGAGATGAGAAATGGGACAATCAAAGATGAAAGATGAAAGATGAATAATGCTGAGCACCCGCTCACTCATTCGCCAATTATGGCGGCGAACATGTGAGAGAGTGAGAGCGAGAGTGGGAGCGGGAGAGAGAGTGAGAGAGAGAGAGTGAGGGAGATATATTGAACTGACTGTGTGTATTGTACGAGGGTGAGCGTGTGTGCGAGTGCGGCAGCAAGCGAGTCGTAGTGGGACGGCTTTATTGTCGTCCGCTCAATTTTTAATCTAACTACTCTCATGTAACCATGCTACCTATCGCACACACTGGTCTCACGCACGACACTAAAACATTCAACATATTCTGATCACCCCACCCCCCCTCCACCACCATCGCCACCGCCACCATCATCAACTCAAGCAATATCCGATCTGCATAACCCATAGCCAAGAGGATCCCAGAAAGTTTATTGATATACGTTAGCAATTCTTATTTAGCTCACAAATGAAATTATTATACAATTTTTTCATTTGAAAATTAATATGATTAACGTGTGTGTGTGTGTGTTGTGTGTATACATGTTTGATTTGTATGTGTATAAATTGTAACAATATTAATTAATTGCATATAAAATTAAATTAAAATATATATACATAAAATTTTCATGCATGAATCTTGCCAAATTGATTTATAGCGAGAAATTTGTTTAATTAAAATTGTGAAGAGAATGCACTTGTATGATTGTTGTTATTTTTGTTTTTCTCTTAAATTTGATATGTGAAATCCTTTTCTTTGTCTCAATTTTAGATTTTGGATTTGCGAGAAAGGTAAGTAACTTTATAATAAAATTTATGCATAAAATATTATGTGAAGCCAAAAAGGGAATTGCTTAATTATGTTTAAACGTACAATTAATGTGTATGCGGCATCAGCATTTATTTGTTATGCCATAAGCCAGCAGTTTTGATAAAGGCCGTGCAAAATATTGACGAGAGAAATTTATTTATTGATTTTAAAAACATATTATATATGTTTGTGTCATTTGATTTGAGTGCATCAAGATGAGGAGTATATTTTTTTTTTTTTTTTTTTTTTTTTTTATTTTTCATCCAGTTAAATAAATTAATATTTTTCTTTTTATTTAAAATAGTTGTGACAAATATTTATTGGATTTGGTCATGTACAATGACACGAAGTGTGTGTGTGTTCCCATAGATTGAATGTGTGTGCGTGTGTGTGTCTGCTGTTCGAGACAATAAAAAGAAAACAGAGTCACAACACTATTCGGGCCACTCCACAAGTGCACAACATCGATCGAGCATGCCAATCCATCTTATTTGTTACCCTGATATTGGGTGTCTATAAAATTTTTCTGTTTCCCCAATCAAGGGTTTATGCCTCCCGTGTTTTTTTTTCCCCCCCTTTTTATCCAATTTTCTTATTAGGACAAAAAAAAAAAAAGATTCTCCCCATCGTTGATAATTTTTAGCCCTACACCAAATCAAAGACAAACAGACTAATACCGTTCTTTTGACAATTAAATTGATGGTATGTTGTTGCCTAGTGCCTTCTCTCATTTATTTGATTTAATAATCAAATAGTTATTAGCACCGGCTGATTATCAAAAAAGCAGATTGGCAATATTAGTTATTTGCGATGTAGAGATAAAATTGATAGGGAATATGTAAGATTGGGAAATTTAAATTGTTATGGATAGAATTTGATTAAAGCAGAAGCAATATATATTTATGAATATGTTTGCTTATCCTATTTGCTTCTGAGCATTATGAAAATTGTGTGCATGCGTGCATGCGTGCTTGTGTGCATGTATGCATGTATGGATATGTGCATTATTTGCTTTTTTGGCAGAGTTATATTAAATTGTTATGTTAGCAAATTTTTGTTTTGTTTTTGTTTTGATTTTATATGTACAACTAGACATGTATGTATGTGTTTTTGTGTATTTGAGAGTTAGTATTAATATTAATTTTGTTAATAATTGAGTATTGAAGCAATGATGATACTTATGATGTGTGTTGTTGTTGTTGTCGATTGCTGAAAGGATATGTTTCGTCGCCACGGGAGTAGGCGCAAAATACCGATGCTGACAAGTTGTTGAATCAAGTGAAATTGCCACCACCCCGCCATCTCGCCGATATGTTGAATGAAGCAAAGCTATGTTGCCATTTGGGGGATGAGCAAAGTTGTTTGGCTGCGATCAGCCGGGCGGCGTTGTAGAATACGTGAATCTATGTGTGTGTATGTGTGTGTGCGCGCGCGCGCACACAAATGGATGGTGTGCGCTTAATAAGAGTGCAAACATCTGTGTGTGTGCTCATATTGTGCACCAGCGCATATGGACGAGCAGGTTGATATGTTGTGTGTGTGTGTGTGTATGTGAGCGCAAGCGAATATGTGTGTGCTTGTTTGGCATTGTATCGAGCATTTAAAAATGCAGATAATTTAGTATTTGTGTTTTGATCGGGTAAGTAAAAAGATTTTTATAGGAGAAAATTATGATCAAAAAGTCGGAGAAGAAAAATAAAAAGGAAGGTAAGTTAGACAAAATTAAAAAGAAGGTAAGTATTTATTTGGTCACATTTTATTTTCTCGAAAAAGTTTTTATTTATTGCATGTAAAAAGCTGATAGGACAATGGGACCGGGTACATGAAGCCTCATTCAATCAATTAACCGATTTGTAAATAAATCAGTTAGAGTTGGATGAGGATGCAGCTGGCAGTGTTGAGTCATCACCATGGCGAAGAACTCCCTGCATTTGTTGCTGCATGAGCGTCATCCAGACCATCATCCTATCAAGCTGTTCTTGTTGCTTATGTGCCATTTGTAGGAATATTTGAGTAGCATTATCGCTGTTCGGAAGTGGTAGCGGATTTAAATTTTGTTCTTGTTGTTGCTGTTGAGGTATTAAAGTCAACGGCTGTTGATGCCGCTGTCCAACCTGCATAGGCACGGGCTGCTGTTGCATGTCAGATTGTTGGACAGTGGCAATTTGTTGCCGATTGCTGGACATATTTTCGAGCAGTGAGCGCTGCATCGAGACAATTTGCTCTCTGTTTTGAACAGATCCAAATTGTTCGAGTTGGCGCTGCTGCTGTTGTTGTTGTTGTTGTTGCTGTGCATTCTGAGTACGCGCCCATCTTGAGCGCGGATCCAAAATATTGGATGAAGTTACATCAGTGGATGATTTGAATTTTTGGCAATTTTTGCCGAATTAATGCTGTTGTTGCTCGCTGTGATTGGTGTGACAAATGTAGCTTGAGCTGCAGCTGGTATGCTTACAATTGATTGTTGTTGAAGCTGCATCGGCTGTAGCATCGTTTGAATATCATTAGGATTGCGTTTTTTATTCTGTTTTTTCTTTTTAGTTTTAGTTTGAATTTGAATTGGCTGCATTGGCATTTGATGCTGTTGAGCCAGCACCTGTTGTTGTTGTTGCCGTTGCTGTTGCTGCTGCTGCCGCTGTTGCTGCTGCTGCTGTTGCTGCTTGCGCTGCTGCTGCTGCTTTTGTTGCTGCTGCGGTTGCAGCGGAACTAGTAGCTGGCGCTGTGGCTGCTTTTGCCGCCGCTGCATATTCGGCTGTTGGGGTTGCCGAATTTTTGTATTGATAATTTTATTATTGGGCATGGCCATTAGTTTGGAGTTTAATAAGTCGAAATATAAGAGACAGCCCTTATAGTTAGCAGTGTGGTCCATGCCGCAGTTGGCACATTTGGCTGGCAAATTGGCCAATTTGGTGCAGTCTTGTGTGTAGTGAGTATCACCACATTTAACACAGCGCGGCGAGTGCCGGCAATATCGAGCCGTATGATTGAATCTCTGGCATCGATGGCACTGCGGTAGTCTTTTGCTATTCATTTTGGGCCACTCAAAGCGAACCACAAATTTGCAAAGTGTACGGACGTTAAAGATTGTGCGATTTTTGATAGAATTAGCAGCCAATTCTATGTAAAATAAATTTGGATGATACAAACCAGAGCCGCTGCGATTCTTGAATTGTGGGTTGTATACGCTTCTTATCGTATAACCCAAACAAGATAACTCATTCCGGATGGCATTGATGCTAGTGGAGGCATGAATGCCACGCACCACTACCCGGAATGAGCCCTCATCGCGCCTCTGGTATGTATTGTAATGATATGTCTTGTCCGTTTCAAGGACATTTATGATATTATTATATGAATTTAAAGTTTTTGGCAGAATACGCATTAAGCCCGGACCACCCAATTTCAGCCCATAATCAATTATGGGCGGACTGTGGCCATTTAATTTGGCAATTAGTGCGTCGATGCCGTTTTGATTAGAGTCTGCAATATACTCAATGTTTATCTGAGGCGGCTTACTATTTTTGACCACAGGGGCCAAAACAGAGCCACCATCAGCTTGTTGTTGTTGTTGTTGCAGAAGGGGAATGAAAGGATGTAGAGAGGTAGTGGCAACATCATCATCGATGGCAGTCATATCAGCCATTGATGCATCGGTGACGACATTTATATTTGCTGTCTCTACTTGGTCATTTATTGAATTGTTGGTCATCGTTACTGGGCGATTGGTGGTTGCCAATGCCGCTTGCACAGCGGGGGCCAAACAGTTAGTAGTCACCAGTTGTTGGTCAGGATGTGATTGAGGCCGTTGTGGCAATTGTGATGATTGCTGGACGGATGCTTCAAAATCCGATTCAGATAAAATATTGAATCGTTTAGTAATCTGATTGCTACGAGAAGCGTCCTGCTGTATGAGACGAGATGTTGCCGAATTTTGTCGGCTAACTGTACGCGTCGATTTTCGGCGACTTTGTTTGTCACTTTTGCCTGTATGATGTAGCATTTTATAATGTGAAGCACCGGTGGTCGCTATGGTTGGAATTGATCCGCCAGGACGACCAGTACTGGATGTATTCCCAGAGCTGGAATCGCTGCTTATACAAATGGTATTTGCTGCATTTTTAGCCAAAATGGCTGCATATGTTGGTGGAACAACTTGCGAAGATGAAACAGTTGGTGCTGTTGTGTTAACAATTGGAGTTGGAGCAGGATGAAGGGATGCTGTTAATAGCAACAATTGTGCTGCATCCGAAGTTGATGGTATACCATCATTGCCCTCTATATCGATGAACAAGTCACTCGAAGAGTGCTTATCATTGTAATTGTTTATGTTTTGTGAAATAGTTTCATTCACTGTGCTATTTTCAGACTCAAGCTGAGCAATTAAGCGCTTATAATGCGCAAGCTGTGCCTGAGCATCAGCTGACATATATATTTTATTTGTCGCTGTTGTTGCTGTTGTTGCTGTTTTTATACCCTGAACCCATTAAAAATGGGTAAAAGGGGTATTATGTTTTTGTGCAAAATCCAAATGTATGTAACAGGCAGAAGGAAGCATCTCCGACCCCATAAAGTATATATATTCTTGATCAGCATTAATAGCCGAGTCGATCTAGCCATGTCCGTCTGTCTGTCCGTCCGTCCGTCCGTCCGTCCGTCCGTCCGTATGTATGAACGCAAGGATCTCAGAACCTATAAGAGCTAGAGACTTGAAATTTTAGATGTAGATGCTCCTAGTTCCTATGCAGATCGAGTTTGATTCCGATAATCGATAACTTGCCCCGTTTCCAAGTAATCGATAAAAATGTATATCGATATCCTGTTTTTTAAGCAATTTTGGTAAATAATAAGAGCTAGAGTTAACAAACTTGACATGTTGCTTCTAGAAAAGTATATATATATCGATTATCTTTCATTTCATACCTATCGCCACCTCCCCGCTACTCTCTATCTATAAGCGCGCGCTGCATTTGGTGTTGGAATATGAGGGTTCAGGGTATCCCCTAGTCGGGAGCTCCCGACTAGAACCTCTTACTTGTTGTTATTGTTGTTGTTGTCAACATTTTGTCAGTCATTTGTACATTTCGTTGTCCCTCTTGCGCTGGCATTGCCTGCACTAGAGGAGAATGTGCCGATGAAGTTGTGGCCATAGCCGCTACCGGCGCCATTGTGCCTGCCAAGACTGCTGGTGCCGGCAATGGCGACATCGGCGACAACGAGAGATCGGACAGATCTGACAATAGACCGGGCGACAGCGCCGAAACAGCTGACAGGTCAGTGGACGGCGAAGGTTTGGTGTTTGACATGTTTAAAGGTAAGAATAGCTTAGAAAGTTGAAGTTGAAAAAGCTTTTTGAGTTTTAGAATTAGAATTTATTCAGAATTTTTCTGAATTTTACTAAAATTTTTTTTTTTTATATAATTTTTCTGGATTTTTCTGAATTTTTCACAGTTTTTCAGAATTTTTTAATGATTTTTCCGAGTTTTTCAGAATTTTTCTTCAATTTTTCCCTTATTTCACCAGGTACTTAATTGATGAGTATGGTAAGTGAATGTGATTTACAAATAATTTCCCCCCCCCCCCCCCCTTAAATTTTACAGGGTATAATTATGTACTATTATTATTAATGTTTAATAAAAGAGGGGCGGCGGCACGCCCAAAACAATAATATTTTTATGATTGTATGTATATATAATGATAGCGGCGGCACGCTTTTAAAGTGTTAATAATTTTAAAGGTAATGCGTTTTATTTATTTATTTTATTTATTTAAGGTCGACAAAACGAGTGTCTTCCTCATTATTCCGTAGATTATACATACAATAGATAATAGAATTATATGCTAAAAGCCTAGTTAGATAACATAGTTCTCTAAATAGCATCACCGACCGATGGAGGTGTTTTAGTTGCCAGTCCGGCCAGCTGTGCCCCTCTTCACAGCTAAATTTGTCAGTGACGCTATTAGAGCCTACATCTAATCAGAAGGGTGTAAGTAGGAAAAAAGTGTTCTTAAGTAACATTAAAAATAATCTTAGTTTGCTATATTAATTAATAAAATACAATAAATAGGAAAAAAGAAAGTAAGAAGAATAATGTTAATAAAGTAAAGAAATGGAAACTAGATATATAGAGTGTTAAGTAGATACGACAGAGAGAAAAGTAATGGGAAATCACCGACCCGGTGGGGGAAATTTACAGCCTGTCCGGCAAGCTATGCCCCTGCTCATAGCTGGGAATGGTCAGTGACTTCCCGAAGGTATCCTGAAAGCAACGATTTTATTAGGGGTAGAGAAAGTTCGGTAGAGAAAACGTGATGCAAACTATTATAATTTTTACATAGCACGCGAAAAGGATTGTACATAGCGTAGTCTGTTGTGCATGTAGACAGGAATAAGGGGCGGTAATTTCTGGTTGGTCTAGACGGAACAGAGAATTGAAGACGCCCTAGCAGAAAAGGAGAATCTATATCGCCAATAATCAACTTATGTAGAAGGACAACACCGAGAATTGTCCTACGGTTGGTTAACGACGGAAGGTTAAGAAGAAGCAGCCTGCTGGAGTAGGATGGCAAAAAGCAGAAATTGCTTCTGAACAGATTCAATACGATCCTGGCTATTGCTATACTGCGGAGACCAGATGCAAGAGCAGTATTCAAGGATAGGGCGAACAAGAGAGATGTACAGAAGTTTCGTTATAAAAGGATCATTAAACTCTTTAGACCATCGTTTAATGAATCCAAGTACACCTTTTGCCTCATTAACGATGGTATCTATGTGAAGATTGAAACAGAGTTTAGAATCAAATAGAACGCCTAGATCCTTAACTGTTAGTATACGTTGTAAAGGGGTATTGTCGATTGTATAACTGACAAGATAAGGTGTAGAACGATTAAATGTCATAAACATACACTTTGAACAATTCAGATGCAATTGATTGGCCGAACACCAAAGTTGCATAGCGTTCAAATCGTCTTGTAGACGAGAATGATGTAGGGGATTAGTGTATGATAGAATAAGTTTCACATCATCCGCATACATGAGTACACGGGCATGTGATATAACAGAGGGGAGATCATTTATAAAAAGAGTAAAGAGTAAAGGTCCAAGATGACTACCTTGAGGAACACCAGAAGTAACGTGAACTTGTTTAGAGGTAGACAGCCTCAGCATTACTCTTTGGGTCCTACCTTTTAAATAAGAATTAATCCAAAGCAAAAGAGACGGAGGGAAACCTATTCGGTCAAGTTTAAAAAGTAAAATGTCATGGTGCACAGAGTCAAACGCTTTACTGAAGTCAGTATAAATGACATCAGTTTGCATTTTCGAAAGAAAAGCATCGTTTACCAAGGAAGTAAACTCAAGCAGATTGGTCGTAGTTGACCGATTCTTTACGAATCCATGTTGAACAGGGGAAACAACTGATTTGCAGAAATGCTGCAAATTCGAAGTGATTATTTTTTCAAATAATTTAGGAATAGCGGACAGTTTTGCAATGCCCCTGTAATTTTGCCGACGGCACGGCAATTGTCATAAAATTTATATTTATATTTAAATATATGCTATTATTAGCTATAGACAATTGATGGCGACACACCAAATATTAAAGTCTATTACTAAAGTTATGATAAGTGTGTATTTGCCGACGGCACGGCAATTATTGATTTTATTATTTTCTTAGCGAAAAGCGCGCTGAGCAAGAAAATGACAATGCAAATTTCCTGTATTCAAGATCAAGGTCAGCGATTGAGCAGCCTGGAATCCCAAATACAGAATAATAACAAGTAAGAGGTTCTAGTCGGGAGCTCCCGACTAGGGGATACCCTGAACCCTCATATTCCAACACCAAATGCAGCGCGCGCTTATAGATAGAGAGTAGCGGGGAGGTGGCGATAGGTATGAAATGAAAGATAATCGATATATATATACTTTTCTAGAAGCAACATGTCAAGTTTGGTGACTCTAGCTCTTATTATTTACCAAAATTGCTTAAAAAACAGGATATCGATATACATTTTTATCGATTACTTGGAAACGGGGCAAGTTACCGATTATCGGAAACAAACTCGATCTGCGTAGGAACTAGGAGCACCTACATCTTAAATTTCAAGTCCCTAGCTCTTATAGGTTCTGAGATCCTTGCGTTCATACATACGGACGGACGGACGGACGGACAGACGGACGGACGGACAGACAGACGGACATGGCTAGATCGACTCGGCTATTAATGCTGATCAAGAATATATATACTTTATGGGGTCGGAGATGCTTCCTTCTGCCTGTTACATACATTTGGATTTTGCACAAAACATAATACCCCTTTTACCCATTTTTAATGGGTTCAGGGTATAAGAATGATGGCCGCCAAGCGAGAATTACGCCCGTTTGTTTTGATTATTGCCAGTTTGTTTTGATTCTCGTCTTTGTTGTTTGCGAGAAATGTACACAGCAATTGGCAAGTGTGTGTGTGGCAAATGTGTATGTGTATTTCAGAGCATTAACATTGTATTGGCGGCGACACACCAAATATGCCAATGCTTATTGTGTTGTTGTTATTATTTACTTATTTTCTTTGGCTATTCTATTATTTCATAGGAAAGAACGATGACGACACATCGCAAAATTATTAAATAAGTAAATAAATAATTATTTATAATTGGCGGCGGCACGCCTATTTTATTAAGTATTATTTATTGAAAAGTTTAATTAGCGGCGACACGCTAGTTTAGATTTAATTGTAAATTGAGATTTAGCGGCGACACGCTAATTTTGATTGTTGCTGTTATTGTGGAAAAGTATTTTGTGTCTGTGATAAGCTTTGTGTGCTTGTGCTTGTGCTTGCGCTAGCGCTAAGATTAGCGGCAAGCTGGCCAATATTAGTGCGTTCACCAACCTATTGTCCTAGCTTCCTTCAATATCCAGAGGATATGGTTGTGAAAATTATTATGGTTGGTTGTAAACCATAATAGGTGCGGAAAAATGTTGTGGAGAGAACGTAAAGCGCAAAGCACTGGGCGTGCGTAAATGAGCGTCGGCACGCTACAAGTTGCGCTTGCTCTGCAAGTGTTTGTGAGATAATTTTCACGGAATCTCTATGCGCGTCATACGAAATGATGAGCACAGAGGGGGGATTATGATGGGGTGTATATATGTATATGTATAGGATATGTGTTAAAAATTTAAAATATATGTAATTGTTGGAAAGAGGTTAATCTCCACACTTACACATGCAAGTCTATTTTGTGCAATAAAATAATAATAATAATGTGTGTGTGTGTGTGAGAATAATGTGTGTGATTGGTGTGTATATGATTGTTGCTGCTTTGCGCTGCTTGCGCTGCTGCTGCTGCTGTTGCTGCTGCTATTGCAATTTATATGATATGATTTTTGTGAGAGCGTGTATGTGTGTGTGTGTGCCTGTGATATAGATGTGTATGTGTGCGTGCGCGTCGCTATGCGCTGATTTTTTTTTGCTTAAACTACTATCTATTCATATATGTATATATATGTATAGATTTCTCAACACGCACAATTTAATTGGCACACTTGTTTAGGATATGATGTTTGGTCGATATGATTACCTTGTTTGCGCTTGAATTTATGTTTTTGATGATTGTTACTAATACCTTGTAAGTGTTGATTTTGTTGTTTTGTTGGTTGTTGTTGGTTTATTAAATTAAATTAAATTAATTATAGTTTTTAATAATATTTATATGTTAATTTGAGTTATGATAGGAAATTGCTCTCTTTGAAGCTTATTTATAATTGTAGAGAAAATTATTAAGAGGAAATTGTCCGTAGACGGACAGTTGGTAGCATAAATGTGTGTATATATATATGCTAAAAGTATATATTTATTTATTTATTTAAATGAAAATATATTTATATAGAAGCTTTTAGCAATTTTATTAATTTAGGTAATTTATTTGAAATTAATTATGTTAATATCGATTGTGATGTTATGACGGTTGTTGGTTTTTGTTGTTGTTAAATTTTTAAATTCGTTTTGAAGCTAATGCAATTTTTTTAGAGGCTGTACTCTGTGCATAGAGTCGGCGTGGCGTCACTTTGCCAATGTATATGTATGCATATGCGATGCGAGCAGAAAAAAGCGAGCGTCTCCATGCGAGTGTGCGTGTGTAGCAAGCGCCAGCGTCTATGTGCAATAGCAAAACGCCAGACAGCGTGGCGTCACTTTCCTTTGTCCACACACACACACAGCGACAAATGCACAGAGGACGCGTCACAAATTTATATATGCACTATGGGCAATAAGCATATACACGTACACGTACACACAGGCTGTACCCACGCGTTCAACTCGTATGTTGATGCACTGTTATATATATATAGCCACTATATAATACTATATGATCGCGTTGAACCCTAAGAATTTCATCTATAAATTAATTTATTAATTTATAATTTTATAGACTTGCAATATTGCACATTGCACACTGAAATTCCCATTTACTTTGCGGCGGCGAACAACTATTTCAATTTATTTTAATTCAAATTCAAATATCGAAGACTGTCCGCGAGCACGTCCGTTCTGTTCAAGCTACAAATGAAGACCTTTTCTTTTTTTCTGGTGAAATATTTGAATGAGAAGCCGGGTCGGATGGGACGAGATGAGAAATGGGACAATCAAAGATGAAAGATGAATAATGCTGAGCACCCGCTCACTCATTCGCCAATTATGGCGGCGAACATGTGAGAGAGTGAGAGCGAGAGTGGGAGCGGGAGAGAGAGTGAGAGAGAGAGAGTGAGGGAGATATATTGAACTGAATGTGTGTATTGTACGAGGGTGAGCGTGTGTGCGAGTGCGGCAGCAAGCGAGTCGTAGTGGGACGGCTTTATTGGCGTCCGCTCAATTTTTAATCTAACTACTCTCATGTAACCATGCTACCTATCGCACACACTGGTCTCACGCACGACACTAAAACATTCAACATATTCTGATCTATTTATATTGACAGAGCATATACAGATACCGTACATTCAGATGGAAGCGAGTGGGTGAAAGGAATATGAGTGAACACACAGGAGGAATTGGTTCCCACTTGGCCATGGTGCAGCAACACATTCCAAACATACACACTCCACATCCATATGTAGGCAGCCAAGCTTTGTCCAGATTAATTTAGGATAGATGTTTACAAATTCCAGTTAACAAAATTTGAAGCTTAATATAATCACAATACTTTGATATGATATAGTAAGGGTTTTATCCCGGTATGATATAGCAAGTGTATTTTTGTTTGTCTCATTTCTTCTTTTAGTTGATTGTGATTAATTGGGCATAACATCTTTAGACTGAAAGCGACGACAGCATTACTAGTATTTGGCATGCCATAAGTCGGCTGTTCTGATAATGTGCTGTAAAGGAGAGGAGGTGACGTGAAATGGCAAGAGTGCAGGGCAACGCTAGGTGAAACATATCTGCTTGAGACAAAAGGCAGAATGAAAAACACATCGAATACCCTGCTGCTGCAGTGCCAGGTATGACAGAGTATTATAACTGGTTACCATGCGTAGTCGTTTGACTGTCTCCCCTCTCATAGAGACTGACGTGCAATGGATTTTTAATGTAAAGAGTAAGTTTATCTATGGGTAATGTTGTGTGTTTGTGCAACCGGATTAATGGCAAGGACATCAAATGAATGATGCAAAAGCGTTATGGGAGTAGATGATTGTAATATGAACAAGTTGCCGTCAGGATATCTAGGAACATACACGGTTGCGGTCTTGGCATTGTCTCTATTCCAGTATGCAAAACAGAAAGCATGGACATATTGAATAATTATAATGCACTAGAAAAACTTGTGGGAATAGTCTAATTTAGTAAATTAAGATCATGGGAATTTCTAATATGAACAGTTTCCGTCAGGATATCTAGGAACATACACGGTTGCGGTCTTGGCATTGTCTCTATTCCAGTATACAAAACGGGAGTATGTGAATAATGAAAGTATACTACATGTTAAATAAAAGAAGCAGGATTGAAGATTTCAAGAACATTGGGGTACAGTTCTGATGCAAGGGGATTGTAAATAGGGATCGTTGGGATAATTAAGAAGGGTATCTTAGATGGAAAATATATATTGAAAGACTTTTACAATAAGCTTGCAGCACTTATGAACATCATCTGCATGATAAGCATATTGAGTTAGAGTCGACGCCACTTAAAAGTATGCTACACTCCCCAGTCTGCAAGGTGAGGAGAGATGACATGAGATACATAACATAACATAATATTAGATCTCGACTGACCTACATAAATGAAACTTAACATAACAGAATGAACATTTAACATTAACTAGGTCAGTTTTCTGAGCGAGTAAATTCGCGATCAGCTGGCAATGCTGTCGCGTCATTGGCAAGTACATACATACATAACATACAAGTACATACACACCAAAGGGCACGCTGCGCACACGTCAGTAACCAAATATTTAAATTTTACAATTTTTTGAGCTTTAAAATAACTAAAATTAATTATTTTTTATAACGCACCGCCTTCCGGTGCACCTGACGTCTGTTTCTGGCCGTTCGGTGGATTATTGGACTCCACCGCATAAATGCCCGACGAATTGGCATTTTCATTTGCAATTTGCATTGCTCGCTGACCGACGCCGCCGCTGCCGCTGCCGCCGAGTGCTGTGCCAAACTTTGGTGGATTATCTGCTGCTGTTGTTGTTGCTGGAGCTGCTGTATGGCGAGGATCAATATCATCCACACTCCCAGGATGCGTGGATGATGGATCGCCGTGTTACTGCACTTCCTTGTGCAAATTGTTTTGCCCGTAGGCTTAGTGGCATGCAGTTTGAGCTGCAAGAATTTCGCACAATTGGGAGGCGCCGTAACTGGCCATTCAGCGTCAAGTGGATGACGCTTAGCGAGCTGCCAATTGTGTTTAGTCAGCCGATGTTTGTCCCTCTGAACAGGAAAGTGAGCGTTGCAGATATCTTTTCCTTTGCCTTTGCGCTTATTAACACCTTTGTGTTTGTTACAGGTACGGCGGCTGCTGGGCTTCTTTGCTGGCATCTGGGCTGCCATTTGACGCCTTCCTTTGTGTCGCCGCTCCATATTTTTGACTTTCATCAAGCATTGGCTGTTGTTGTGCTGCTGATCAGGCAACTCAATTTGGAGCTGGTGCCAGTGGATTGGGGAGGCCGTTCTGGCCGCCTTTGACCGTTGTTGCTGCCTCCGATGATCATCACAGGCAGGCTGCCATAATGGCTGGAACACTTGGGTACCCGTGGAGCCCGCTGTGTTGACCATCGATTGGGTTTTGTTAAGCCGCCGCCCCCGAAGGATTGACCGCTGGATTGGCTGGCTAGCGGAGACCTGTGGAGCCGCCGCTGCCCGTTGTTGTAGAAGCTTCTGCTCCCACTGAGCGTGCTGTGACATCGTCGTCTGCTTTCGTTGCCCCTTGGAGGACGCAGTGAACACCATAAGATGGCGCTGTTGCACTTGCTGCTCTCGTATAGCCGGCTGGCAAACGAGAGGCTGCTGCATATGCCCGTTGGAGGGCGTGGTGGCTGCCGTTGACTGTTGTTGCTGCGCTTGCTGCTCCCATAGTGCCAAATGGCAATTTGGAGGCTGATGCATTTGCCCATAGGAGGGCGTGGTGACCGTCGTCGGCTGGTGCATCGTTCCCTGCTGCCCCCAAGGGACGGGCTGACGATTAGTAGGCGGCTGTGCGTGCCCAATTGTGGGCGTGGTGACTGACGTCGGCTGGTGCGACGCCCACTGCTGCCGCCATATTGCAGTATCGCAATTTGGAGGCTGCTGCATTTGCCCATAGGAGGGCGTGGTGACGTCCAGGATCTGGTTAATCATTCCCTGAGTCCCCCAGAGATGAGGCAGTAGGTGAAGTCGCCGATGCCTATGCACATGGGTGGGCGTGGTGACAAACGTCGGTTGGTGCGACGCCCTCTGCCGCCCCCATAGAGCCGAATGGCAATTTGGAGGCTGCTGCAACTGCCCATAGGAGGACGTGGTGGCTTCCATCGACTGGTGCATCGTCTCCTGCTGCCCCCAGAGAAGAGGCTGCGGATTTAGGAGCTGCTGTGCGTGCCCAATTGTGGGCGTGGTGACTGACGTCGGTTGGTGTGTCGCCCTCTGCCGCCCCCATAAAGCCGAACGGCAATTTGGAGGCTGCTGCAACTGCCCATAGGAGGACGTGGTGGCTTCCATCGACTGGTGCTGCGATCTACATTGCTCCTGGAGGATGGGATGCCCTATTGGAGGAATTTGCTGTTGATATTGCTGAGTGAGTGGGCTTTGTAATTTAAATTGAATATTGTTAACATTTCCGTCCGTTGTCGAGTCCGAATTTGTTAGTTTGTGGTTGTTTTTGTTAGTCCGATCGTGAGTAGCGTCAGGTAGTGGCAGCGTGTTGTCATCTTGGGGACCTAATTGCATAATTTCATGCATCAGGTTCTCAAGCAACTCGCGTTCAGGTGGGTTCGTATTGTCTACGTCCCTAACTAACTTTGTCTCTAAAACATTGAATATGTGCTCAACTATTGGATCAAGCGGCTGTATATCTTTTTCTTCTTCTTTATTTTCTAAGTCATCAGTCCGCATGTTTTGTTGCACAGAGTGCATAATTGTCTGTTCTAGTAGGACTTCCTTTCTTAATGGTTGACAATCTAAATTGTCTTCCTGAGTAGGATGCCTGTATTTTGTGGGCACGCTGTATTTATTCATACTACGCGCTATTGGTGCGCGTAGCAGCGTGTGCCCTCTATAATGTTTTTTAAAACCTGAGTTGCCTTTTTGGCTACGGCGGAGTGAGGGAGTTTCATATTCGTATTCGTGTTCGTCGTGTTTGAACATTTCATTCATAATCTCGATTGCCTCCTCAGAGTTGAAGTCAAACTCCAACTCTAAGGCTGCGTGCAAGTCATTGTATATGTATTTGTTAAGCTCATCGATAGCTTCTTTGTATTCATCGTTGCGTTTTTTAATTTTATTATTAGTTTTGTTTATAGGCTGGCCGATAGCCAGTTGTTGGTTGACAGTATTATTATCGATATTTGCAAATTTGAATGCAGGTAGCCGATTTCCTTGTCTGTAAGGGATGATGGCGTCTCTGCTTGTTGCTGATTGATTGTTTTGTGTTATGTTACTAGAGTTTGTTATCAACTCCCTCACTCTCTGGCCGTTTCTCATTTGTTGTCTGTTTTTACCCATTTTGAGTATCATTGGCGTCCGTGGATCGTCTAGCAGCTGAGCTGACTAGCGTCCTAGTGGCAGAGCCATGCAAATTAATTGCAGGCATTGAATTATTTGGCTTGTCGGCCACTATTATTAAGAGCAGTCCAACTAACTGTTCCAATTGCTGGGACATTGATTTTATTGCTTCCATATTGCTATTTAAAGCAATCATAGTAGCAATATTGGCAGGTTCTTGGCTGAGTTGATGTTGTTGTTGTTGTTGTTCCTGCCGTTGCCCAGTTGTCTGCCTGTTGAGCAGCTGATGACTTGCGCCTGTATTAATTGTTTTCTTCTTCTCAGCTACTTGTTGAGTACTCTGGCGCTGTTCTTTTTGTAGCCTTTGTTGGAATTTGAGAAGATGTTGTGTGGCCGGATTATGTACCCGGCCAGGATTAGTTCGCCCGCTTGCCACCTGACTATATGTCATGGAGCTGTTGACGATGTTGTCGTTGCTCTGCTGCCGCTGCTGATGTTTTTGCTGCTGCTGCTGCTGGAGATTGCGATTTTTGGATCCCTCATTATGCGCTTCGTGTTGGCGCTTATTGTTAGGTAGCTGTTGTGAATATTGTTGCTGCTGCTGGCTGGGCACAGTTCGTGTCCGATTTGCTGCTAATTTCTTCAGCTCCTCCTTAAAGACTTTGCAGCCTTTATAATTGGCGACATGCTGGCCATGGCAATTGGCGCACTTTGGAGGCGCGCCTCTTGCCTTGGTGCATGTCGTTGTCGGGTGACCATTACCGCATTTCAGGCATACAAATTGCCGTCGGCAATAGTTCTAACTGTGTCCGTAAGCCTGGCAACGGTGACACTGAACTGGATCAGTGCGTTTCCGTTGTCTCTCCACCTTGATCTCTTGGCTTCCTAAATGTTTCAGCTCAAGGATCTTAGCGTTATTGTCGTTCTTTTTCAGCTCTATTTCAAACGTATTAATAGGTTTGGCCGTGAAACGCTCTTTAATAACGCCCACGTACCTCACCTCGTGTCCCCTTCTTTGCAGCTCCATGCGAATCCAATCGCATAAAGTTGTGTGGTGTAGATGACGAATAATTGCTCTGAAGCCTCGCTCATCGCGCATTTGATGTGTGTGCCGGTGGACATTTGAGGCATCAATCAACTCAATTGTTGATTTGTATGACCCTATGTCCACGCATTGCACACGCACACCACCTGTTTGCGTACTCTTCGTAGCAAACTTATTGACACCAATTCTCTGTGTAATATCCTCAACTAGTTTTGTGATATTCTCGACGTTTGGCAGATAAATAGTGGGCACCTTGGCCCGTTGAGCTGTATGCAGCTGTTTTGGCTGGCTAGTGATTGCCGTCGGGGTGCAGTCTGTTGCCGTTTCGTCAACTTCCATTATTTCCTCACTTTCATTGTTATTGTCTGTGGCTATATTAGTGCCGCTTGTTGTCTCTATGCTCTTATTGAGTATTTTGGCTGAAATTGCATTGCTCTCCGCTGTGAGTTTCTTGGCTACTAAAATGGCTGCATCCGACTTTAAGAAGTCTGAATACGTGGGAGTAGCCCGTCCACTATTTGCATTCATAACATATTCAGCGTACGCAGCAATATGTGCACGCTTCTCTATTGAGTTGGTTGGCAGTGCTGGTGACATTTTTCGCTTCATTGGTTTTTTTTGACCGCATTGACTTTGCTTGGACCAGTGTTGCTGGTACCCATAATGTCACCATCTTTAATTGGCAGATTTTGTTGCCCACTCGCTTCAATTTCTGTGTCTGAGACGAACATCATCTCAGGTGGTAAATTATCAGCATAATTGTTATAATAGTATTGGCTAGCCGATGGAGTTACATCGGCATTATTTTTATTCGTATTAGCAGCATTCTCCTGGCTGTCGGTGACACAGATAAGATCTGTGTCAGAATTGGCAGCCGCTTTTGTAGCGTTTGCTTTGCTGCTGCAGCAATGGCCGCCGGCTTGAAAGCCGACTTTTCGCGCAATTTTTTTGGTTATGCACTTTTGCTTATGTACTTGCCTTGATGGATTATATACATATATATATGTATATTTATTGGTTTTTTTTTTTTTTTTTGTCGCAGATTCCCTCGCTGTCGTCAGATATCTCGTCTTAGTGGCGTCTTGTTAATATAATTAGCAGAATTTGCAGAGTTTTGGCAGTATATAACCTTATATACTTTCCACAAAATTCACTTTTTTCTATATTATTTATTTAAAATTTATTGTTCTAATAGTATTAGCATTGAAAAATGCTGATTGGCAGTGTTATATTGTTAATTTTGTTTGATTTTTAACCTTCTATTCCACTTTAGTCCATTTTAAGTGCCTTTTTTAATTTGATTTAATTTATTGGCTTTTTAGCATTTAAAAATGCTGATTGGCTGTCTATTTGTTACTAATAAACATTTTACTTTTACTTATTGGCACAAGTTGTTCATTTTAGTTTGATTTAATTTAAATTTAATGGCAAGAAAATTATAACACTTGTAATTTTTTTTTTAATTGTTCCGTCTGTCGGCCGCGCCCGGTCGGTGCCGCAGTCCAATTGCTTGGCATGCTGGGCGTGCGCGGCGCACCTGGCCACCTCGGACGAGCGCCGAAAGTGTTGGTGCCTGGTGCGCTGGTCGTGTACGACCGGCCGAACAGGGAGCTTTCTTTTTATTGTTTCTCATTTCTACATGTTTCTCAGTTGCAAACAGAAATTTTAGGAACAGAAAAATATGACGCCACTTAAAAGTATGCTACACTCCCCAGTCTGCAAGGTGGGGAGAGATGACATGAGATACATAAGATAACATATATTAGATCTCGACTGACCTACACAAATGAAACTTAACATAACAGAATGAACATTTAACATTAACTAGGTCAGTTTTCTGAGCGAGTAAATTCGCGATCAGCTGGCAATGCTGTCGCGTCATTGGCAAGTACATACATACATAACATACAAGTACATACACACTAAAAGGCACGCTGCGCACACGTAAGTAACCAAATATTTAAATTTTACAATTTTTTGAGCTTTAAAATAACTAAAATTAATTATTTTTTATAACGCACCGCCTTCCGGTGCACCTGACGTCTGTTTCTGGCCGTTCGGTGGATTATTGGACTCCACCGCATAAATGCCCGAAGAATTGGCATTTTCATTTGCAATTTGCATTGCTCGCTGACCGACGCCGCCGCTGCCGCCGAGTGCTGTACCAAACTTTGGTGGATTATCTGCTGCTGTTGTTGTTGCTGGAGCTGTTGTATGGCGAGGATCAACATCAACCACACTCCCAGGATGCGTGGATGATGGATCGTCGTGTTACTGCACTTCCTTGTGCAAATTGTTTTGCCCGTAGGCTTAGTGGCATGCAGTTTGAGCTGCAAGAATTTCGCACAATTGGGAGGCGCCGTAACTGGCCATTCAGCGTCAAGTGGATGACGCTTAGCGAGCTGCCAATTGTGTTTAGTCAGCCGATGTTTGTCCCTCTGAGCAGGAAAGTGAGCGTTGCAGATATCTTTTCCTTTGCCTTTGCGCTTATTAACACCTTTGTGTTTGTTACAGGTACGGCGGCTGCTGGGCTTCTTTGCTGGCATCTGGGCTGCCATTTGACGCCTTCCTTTGTGTCGCCGCTCCATATTTTTGACTTTCATCAAGCATTGGCTGTTGTTGTGCTGCTGATCAGGCAACTCAATTTGGAGCTGGTGCCAGTGGATTGGGGAGGCCGTTCTGGCCGCCTTTGACCGTTGTTGCTGCCTCCGATGATCATCACAGGCAGGCTGCCATAATGGCTGGAACACTTGGGTACCCGTGGAGCCCGCTGTGTTGACCATCGATTGGGTTTTGTTAAGCCGCCGCCCCCGAAGGATTGACCGCTGGATTGGCTGGCTAGCGGAGACCTGTGGAGCCGCCGCTGCCCATTGTTGTAGAAGCTTCTGCTCCCACTGAGCGTGCTGTGACATCGTCGTCTGCTTTCGTTGCCCCTTGGAGGACGCAGTGAACACCATAAGATGGCGCTGTTGCACTTGCTGCTCTCGTATAGCCGGCTGGCAAACGAGAGGCTGCTACATATGCCCGTTGGAGGGCGTGGTGGCTGCCGTTGACTGTTGTTGCTGCGCTTGCTGCTCCCATAGTGCCAAATGGCAATTTGGAGGCTGATGCATTTGCCCATAGGAGGGCGTGGTGACCGTCGTCGGATGGTGCATCGTTCCCTGCTGCCCCCAAGGGACGGGCTGACGATTAGTAGGCGGCTGTGCGTGCCCAATTGTGGGCGTGGTGACTGACGTCGGCTGGTGCGACGCCCACTGCTGCCGCCATATTGCAGTATCGCAATTTGGAGGCTGCTGCATTTGCCCATAGGAGGGCGTGGTGACGTCCAGGATCTGGTTAATCATTCCCTGAGTCCCCCAGAGATGAGGCAGTAGGTGAAGTCGCCGATGCCTATGCACATGGGTGGGCGTGGTGACTGACGTCGGTTGGTGCGACGCCCTCTGCCGCCCCCATAGAGCCGAATGGCAATTTGGAGGCTGCTGCAACTGCCCATAGGAGGACGTGGTGGCTTCCATCGACTGGTGCATCGTCTCCTGCTGCCCCCAGAGAAGAGGCTGCGGATTTAGGAGCTGCTGTGCGTGCCCAATTGTGGGCGTGGTGACTGACGTCGGCTGGCGCGACGCCCTCTGCCGCCCCCATAGAGCCGAATGGCAATTTGGAGGCTGCTGCAACTGCCCATAGGAGGACGTGGTGGCTTCCATCGACTGGTGCTGCGATCTACATTGCTCCTGGAGGATGGGATGCCCTATTGGAGGAATTTGCTGTTGATATTGCTGAGTGAGTGGGCTTTGTAATTTAAATTGAATATTGTTAACATTTCCGTCCGTTGTCGAGTCCGAATTTGTTAGTTTGTGGTTGTTTTTGTTAGTCCGATCGTGAGTAGCGTCAGGTAGTGGCAGCGTGTCGTCATCTTGGGGACCTAATTGCATAGTTTCATGCATCAGGTTCTCAAGCAACTTGCGTTCATGTGGGTTCGTATTGTCTACGTCCCTAACTAACTTTGTCTCTAAAACATTGAATATGTGCTCAACTATTGGATCAAGCGGCTGTATATCTTTTTCTTCTTCTTTATTTTCTAAGTCATCAGTCCGCATGTTTTGTTGCACAGAGTGCATAATTGTCTTTTCTAGTAGGACTTCATTTCTTAATGGTTGACAATCTAAATTGTCTTCCTGAGTAGGATGCCTGTATTTTGTGGGCACGCTGTATTTATTCATACTACGCGCTATTGGTGCGCGTAGCAGCGTGTGCCCTCTATAATGTTTTTTAAAACCTGAGTTGCCTTTTTGGCTACGGCGGATTGAGGGAGTTTCATATTCGTATTCGTGTTCGTCGTGTTTGAACATTTCATTCATAATCTCGATTGCCTCCTCAGAGTTGAAGTCAAACTCCAACTCTAAGGCTGCGTGCAAGTCATTGTATATGTATTTGTTAAGCTCATCGATAGCTTCTTTGTATTCATCGTTGCGTTTTTTAATTTTATTATTAGTTTTGTTTATAGGCTGGCCGATAGCCAGTTGTTGGTTGACAGTATTATTGTCGATATTTGCAAATTTGAATGCAGGTAGCCGATTTCCTCGTCTGTAAGGGATGATGGCGTCTCTGCTTGTTGCTGATTGATTGTTTTGTGTTATGTTACTAGAGTTTGTTATCAACTCCCTCACTCTCTGGCCGTTTCTCATTTGTTGTCTGTTTTTACTCATTTTGAGTATCATTGGCGTCCGTGGATCGTCTAGCAGCTGAGCTGACTAGCGTCCTAGTGGCAGAGCCATGCAAATTAATTGCAGGCATTGAATTATTTGGCTTGTCGGCCACTATTATTAAGAGCAGTCCAACTAACTGTTCCAATTGCTGGGACATTGATTTTATTGCTTCCATATTGCTATTTAAAGCAATCATAGTAGCAATATTGGCAGGTTCTTGGCTAAGTTTTTGTTGTTGTTGTTGTTCCTGCCGTTGCCCAGTTGTCTGCCTGTTGAGCAGCTGATGACTTGCGCCTGTATTAATTGTTTTCTTCTTCTCAGCTACTTGTTGAGTACTCTGGCGCTGTTCTTTTTGTAGCCTTTGTTGGAATTTGAGAAGATGTTGTGTGGCCGGATTATGTACCCGGCCAGGATTAGTTCGCCCGCTTGCCACCTGACTATATGTCATGGAGCTGTTGACGATGTTGTCGTTGCTCTGCTGCCGCTGCTGATGTTTTTGCTGCTGCTGCTGCTGGAGATTGCGATTTTTGGATCCCTCATTATGCGCTTCGTGTTGGCGCTTATTGTTAGGTAGCTGTTGTGAATATTGTTGCTGCTGCTGGCTGGGCACAGTTCGTGTCCGATTTGCTGCTAATTTCTTCAGCACCTCCTTAAAGACTTTGCAGCCTTTATAATTGGCGACATGCTGGCCATGGCAATTGGCGCACTTTGGAGGCGCGCCTCTTGCCTTGGTGCATGTCGTTGTCGGGTGACCATTACCGCATTTCAGGCATACAAATTGCCGTCGGCAATAGTTCTAACTGTGTCCGTAAGCCTGGCAACGGTGACACTGAACTGGATCAGTGCGTTTCCGTTGTCTCTCCACCTTGATCTCTTGGCTTCCTAAATGTTTCAGCTCAAGGATCTTAGCGTTATTGTCGTTCTTTTTCAGCTCTATTTCAAACGTATTAATAGGTTTGGCCGTGAAACGCTCTTTAATAACGCCCACGTACCTCACCTCGTGTCCCCTTCTTTGCAGCTCCATGCGAATCCAATCGCATGAAGTTGTGTGGTGTAGATGACGAATAATTGCTCTGAAGCCTCGCTCATCGCGCATTTGATGTGTGTGCCGGTGGACATTTGAGGCATCAATCAACTCAATTGTTGATTTGTATGACCCTATGTCCACGCATTGCACACGCACACCACCTGTTTGCGTACTCTTCGTAGCAAACTTATTGACACCAATTCTCTGTGTAATATCCTCAACTAGTTTTGTGATATTCTCGACGTTTGGCAGATAAATAGTGGGCACCTTGGCCCGTTGAGCTGTATGCAGCTGTTTTGGCTGGCTAGTGATTGCCGTCGGGGTGCAGTCTGTTGCCGTTTCGTCAACTTCCATTATTTCCTCACTTTCATTGTTATTGTCTGTGGCTATATTAGTGCCGCTTGTTGTCTCTGTGCTCTTATTGAGTATTTTGGCTGAAATTGCATTGCTCTCCGCTGTGAGTTTCTTGGCTACTAAAATGGCTGCATCCGACTTTAAGAAGTCTGAATACGTGGGAGTAGCCCGTCCACTATTTGCATTCATAACATATTCAGCGTACGCAGCAATATGTGCACGCTTCTCTATTGAGTTGGTTGGCAGTGCTGGTGACATTTTTCGCTTCATTGGTTTTTTTTTGACCGCATTGACTTTGCTTGGACCAGTGTTGCTGGTACCCATAATGTCACCATCTTTAATTGGCAGATTTTGTTGCCCACTCGCTTCAATTTCTGTGTCTGAGACGAACATCATCTCAGGTGGTAAATTATCAGCATAATTGTTATAATAGTATTGGCTAGCCGATGGAGTAACATCGGCATTATTTTTATTCGTATTAGCAGCATTCTCCTGGCTGTCGGTGACACAGATAAGATCTGTGTCAGAATTGGCAGCCGCTTTTGTAGCGTTTGCTTTGCTGCTGCAGCAATGGCCGCCGGCTTGAAAGCCGACTTTTCGCGCAATTTTTTGGTTATGCACTTTTGCTTATGTACTTGCCTTGATGGATTATATACATATATATATGTATATTTATTGGTTTTTTTTTTTTTTTTTTGTCGCAGATTCCCTCGCTGTCGTCAGATATCTCGTCTTAGTGGCGTCTTGTTAATATAATTAGCAGAATTTGCAGAGTTTTGGCAGTATATAACCTTATATACTTTCCACAAAATTCACTTTTTTCTATATTATTTATTTAAAATTTATTGTTCTAATAGTATTAGCATTGAAAAATGCTGATTGGCAGTGTTATATTGTTAATTTTGTTTGATTTTTTAACCTTCTATTCCACTTTAGTCCATTTTAAGTGCCTTTTTTAATTTGATTTAATTTATTGGCTTTTTAGCATTTAAAAATGCTGATTGGCTGTCTATTTGTTACTAATAAACATTTTACTTTTACTTATTGGCACAAGTTGTTCATTTTAGTTTGATTTAATTTAAATTTAATGGCAAGAAAATTATAACACTTGTAATTTTTTTTTAATTGTTCCGTCTGTCGGCCGCGCCCGGTCGGTGCCGCAGTCCAATTGCTTGGCATGCTGGGCGTGCGCGGCGCACCTGGCCACCTCGGACGAGCGCCGAAAGTGTTGGTGCCTGGTGCGCTGGTCGTGTACGACCGGCCGAACAGGGAGCTTTCTTTTTATTGTTTCTCATTTCTACATGTTTCTCAGTTGCAAACAGAAATTTTAGGAACAGAAAAATATGACGCCACTTAAAGTATGCTACACTCCCCAGTCTGCAAGGTGGGGAGAGATGACATGAGATACATAACATAACATATATTAGATCTCGACTGACCTACACAAATGAAACTTAACATAACAGAATGAACATTTAACATTAACTAGGTCAGTTTTCTGAGCGAGTAAATTCGCGATCAGCTGGCAATGCTGTCGCGTCATTGGCAAGTACATACATACATAACATACAAGTACATACACACTAAAAGGCACGCTGCGCACACGTAAGTAACCAAATATTTAAATTTTACAATTTTTTGAGCTTTAAAATAACTAAAATTAATTATTTTTTATAACGCACCGCCTTCCGGTGCACCTGACGTCTGTTTCTGGCCGTTCGGTGGATTATTGGACTCCACCGCATAAATGCCCGAAGAATTGGCATTTTCATTTGCAATTTGCATTGCTCGCTGACCGACGCCGCCGCTGCCGCCGAGTGCTGTACCAAACTTTGGTGGATTATCTGCTGCTGTTGTTGTTGCTGGAGCTGTTGTATGGCGAGGATCAACATCAACCACACTCCCAGGATGCGTGGATGATGGATCGTCGTGTTACTGCACTTCCTTGTGCAAATTGTTTTGCCCGTAGGCTTAGTGGCATGCAGTTTGAGCTGCAAGAATTTCGCACAATTGGGAGGCGCCGTAACTGGCCATTCAGCGTCAAGTGGATGACGCTGAGCGAGCTGCCAATTGTGTTTGGTCGGCCGCTGTTGCGTGTGTTTGTCCCGCTGAGCAGGTAAGTGAGCGTTGCAGATATCTTTTCCTTTGCCTTTGCGCTTATTAACACCTTTGTGTTTGTTACAGGTACGGCGGCTGCTGGGCTTCTTTGCTGGCATCTGGGCTGCCATTTGACGCCTTCCTTTGTGTCGCCGCTCCATATTTTTGACTTTCATCAAGCATTGGCTGTTGTTGTGCTGCTGATCAGGCAACTCAATTTGGAGCTGGTGCCAGTGGATTGGGGAGGCCGTTCTGGCCGCCTTTGACCGTTGTTGCTGCCTCCGATGATCATCACAGGCAGGCTGCCATAATGGCTGGTACACTTGGGTACCCGTGGAGCCCGCTGTGTTGACCATCGATTGGGTTTTGTTGAGCCGCCGCCCCCGAAGGATTGACCGCTGGATTGGCTGGCTAGCGGAGACCTGTGGAGCCGCCGCTGCCCATTGTTGTAGAAGCTTCTGCTCCCACTGAGCGTGCTGTGACATCGTCGTCTGCTTTCGTTGACCCTTGGAGGACGCAGTGAACACCATAAGATGGCGCTGTTGCACTTGCTGCTCTCGTATAGCCGGCTGGCAAACGAGAGGCTGCTGCATATGCCCGTTGGAGGGCGTGGTGGCTGCCGTTGACTGTTGTTGCTGCGCTTGCTGCTCCCATAGTGCCAAATGGCAATTTGGAGGCTGATGCATTTGCCCATAGGAGGGCGTGGTGACCGTCGTCGGCTGGTGCATCGTTCCCTGCTGCCCCCAAGGGACGGGCTGACGATTAGTAGGCGGCTGTGCGTGCCCAATTGTGGGCGTGGTGACTGACGTCGGCTGGTGCGACGCCCTCTGCTGCCGCCATATTGCAGTATCGCAATTTGGAGGCTGCTGCATTTGCCCATAGGAGGGCGTGGTGACGTCCAGGATCTGGTTAATCATTCCCTGAGGCCCCCAGAGATAAGGCAGCAGGTGAAGTCGCCGATGCCTATGCACATGGGTGGGCGTGGTGACTGACGTCGGTTGGTGCGACGCCCTCTGCCGCCCCCATAGAGCCGAATGGCAATTTGGAGGCTGCTGCAATTGCCCATAGGAGGACGTAGTGGCATCCATCGACTGGCTCATCGTCCCCTGCTGCCCCCAGAGAAGAAGCTGCGGATTTGGGAGCTGCTGTGCGTGCCTAGTTGTGGGCGCGGTGACTGACGTCGGCTGGTGCGACGCCCTCTGCTGCCGCCATATTGCAGTATCGCAATTTGGAGGCTGCTGCAACTGCTTCGTCTCCTGCTGCCCCCAGAGAAGAGGCTGCGGATTAAGGAGCTGCTGTGCGTGCCCAATTGTGGGCGTGGTGACTGACGTCGGCTGGTGTGTCGCCCTCTGCCGCCCCCATAAAGCCGAACGGCAATTTGGAGGCTGCTGCAACTGCCCATAGGAGGACGTGGTGGCTTCCATCGACTGGTGCTTCGTCTCCTGCTGCCCCCAGAGAAGAGGCTGCGGATTTAGGAGCTGCTGTGCGTGCCCAATTGTGGGCGTGGTGACTGACGTCGGCTGGTGTGTCGCCCTCTGCCGCCCCCATAAAGCCGAACGGCAATTTGGAGGCTGCTGCAACTGCCCATAGGAGGACGTGGTGGCTTCCATCGACTGGTGCTGCGATCTACATTGCTCCAGGAGGATGGGATGCCCTATTGGAGGAATTTGCTGTTGATATTGCTGAGTGAGTGGGCTTTGTAATTTAAATTGAATATTGTTAACATTTCTGTCCGTTGTCGAGTCCGAATTTGTTAGTTTGTGGTTGTTTTTGTTAGTCCGATCGTGAGTAGCGTCAGGTAGTGGCAGCGTGTCGTCATCTTGGGGACCTAATTGCATAATTTCATGCATCAGGTTCTCAAGCAACTCGCGTTCATGTGGGTTCGTATTGTCTACGTCCCTAACTAACTTTGTCTCTAAAACATTGAATATGTGCTCAACTATTGGATCAAGCGGCTGTATATCTTTTTCTTCTTCTTTATTTTCTAAGTCATCAGTCCGCATGTTTTGTTGCACAGAGTGCATAATTGTCTGTTCTAGTAGGACTTCATTTCTTAATGGTTGACAATCTAAATTGTCTATCTGAGTAGGAATCCTGTATTTTGTGGACACGCTGTATTTATTCATACTACGCGCTATTGGTGCGCGAAGCAGCGTGTGCCCTCTATAATGTTTTTTAAAACCTGAGTTGCCTTTTTGGCTACGGCGGAGTGAGGGAGTTTCATATTCGTATTCGTGTTCGTCGTGTTTGAACATTTCATTCATAATCTCGATTGCCTCCTCAGAGTTGAAGTCAAACTCCAACTCTAAGGCTGCGTGCAAGTCATTGTATATGTATTTGTTAAGCTCATCGATAGCTTCTTTGTATTCATCGTTGCGTTTTTTAATTTTATTATTAGTTTTGTTTATAGGCTGGCCGATAGCCAGTTGTTGGTTGACAGTATTATTGTCGATATTTGCAAATTTGAATGCAGGTAGCCGATTTCCTTGTCTGTAAGGGATGATGGCGTCTCTGCTTGTTGCTGATTGATTGTTTTGTGTTATGTTACTAGAGTTTGTTGTCAACTCCCTCACTCTCTGGCCGTTTCTCATTTGTTGTCTGTTTTTACTCATTTTTAATAATCATTGGCGTTCGTGGATCGTCTAGCAGCTGAGCTGACTAGCGTCCTAGTGGCAGAGCCATGCAAATTAATTGAAGGCATTGAATTATTTGGCTTGTCGGCCACTATTATTAAGAGCAGTCCAACTAACTGTTCCAATTGCTGGGACATTGATTTTATTGCTTCCATATTGCTATTTAAAGCAATCATAGTAGCAATATTGGCAGGTTCTTGGCTAAGTTGTTGTTGTTGTTGTTGTTCCTGCCGTTGCCCAGTTGTCTGCCTGTTGAGCAGCTGATGACTTGCGCCTGTATTAATTGTTTTCTTCTTCTCAGCTACTTGTTGAGTAGTACTCTGGCGCTGTTCTTTTGTAGCCTTTGTTGGAATTTGAGAAGATGTTGTGTGGCCGGATTATGTACCCGGCCAGGATTAGTTCGCCCGCTTGCCACCTGACTATATGTCATGGAGCTGTTGACGATGTTGTCGTTGCTCTGCTGCCGCTGCTGATGTTTTTGCTGCTGCTGCTGCTGGAGATTGCGATTTTTGGATCCCTCATTATGCGCTTCGTGTTGGCGCTTATTGTTAGGTAGCTGTTGTGAATATTGTTGCTGCTGCTGGCTGGGCACAGTTCGTGTCCGATTTGCTGCTAATTTCTTCAGCTCCTCCTTAAAGACTTTGCAGCCTTTATAATTGGCGACATGCTGGCCATGGCAATTGGCGCACTTTGGAGGCGCGCCTCTTGCCTTGGTGCATGTCGTTGTCGGGTGACCATTACCGCATTTCAGGCATACAAATTGCCGTCGGCAATAGTTCTTACTGTGTCCGTAAGCCTGGCAACGGTGACACTGAACTGGATCAGTGCGTTTCCGTTGTCTCTCCACCTTGATCTCTTGGCTTCCTAAATGTTTCAGCTCAAGGATCTTAGCGTTATTGTCGTTCTTTTTCAGCTCTATTTCAAACGTATTAATAGGTTTGGCCGTGAAACGCTCTTTAATAACGCCCACGTACCTCACCTCGTGTCCCCTTCTTTGCAGCTCCATGCGAATCCAATCGCATGAAGTTGTGTGGTGTAGATGACGAATAATTGCTCTGAAGCCTCGCTCATCGCGCATTTGATGTGTGTGCCGGTGGACATTTGAGGCATCAATCAACTCAACAACAATGTCCACGCATTGCACACGCACACCACCTGTTTGCGTACTCTTCGTAGCAAACTTATTGACACCAATTCTCTGTGTAATATCCTCAACTAGTTTTGTGATATTCTCGACGTTTGGCAGATAAATAGTGGGCACCTTGGCCCGTTGAGCTGTATGCAGCTGTATTGGCTGGCTAGTGATTGCCGTCGGGGTGCAGTCTGTTGCCGTTTCGTCAACTTCCATGATTTCCTCACTTTCATTGTTATTGTCTGTGGCTATATTAGTGCCGCTTGTTGTCTCTGTGCTCTTATTGAGTATTTTGGCTGGAATTGCATTGCTCTCTGCTGTGAGTTTCTTGGCTACTAAAATGGCTGCATCCGACTTTAAGAAGTCTGAATACGTGGAAGTAGCCCGTCCACTATTTGCATTCATAACATATTCAGCGTACGCAGCAATATGTGCACGCTTCTCTATTGAGTTGGTTGGCAGTGCTGGTGACATTTTTCGCTTCATTGGTTTTTTTTTGACCGCATTGACTTTGCTTGGACCAGTGTTGCTGGTACCCATAATGTCACCATCTTTAATTGGCAGATTTTGTTGCCCACTCGCTTCAATTTCTGTGTCTGAGACGAACATCATCTCAGGTGGTAAATTATCAGCACAATTGTTATAATAGCTTCCATCGACTGGTGCTTCGTCTCCTGCTGCCCCCAGAGAAGAGGCTGCGGATTTAGGAGCTGCTGTGCGTGCCCAATTGTGGGCGTGGTGACTGACGTCGGCTGGTGTGTCGCCCTCTGCCGCCCCCATAAAGCCGAACGGCAATTTGGAGGCTGCTGCAACTGCCCATAGGAGGACGTGGTGGCTTCCATCGACTGGTGCTGCGATCTACATTGCTCCTGGAGGATGGGATGCCCTATTGGAGGAATTTGCTGTTGATATTGCTGAGTGAGTGGGCTTTGTAATTTAAATTGAATATTGTAAACATTTCCGTCCGTTGTCGAGTCCGAATTTGTTAGTTTGTGGTTGTTTTTGTTAGTCCGATCGTGAGTAGCGTCAGGTAGTGGCAGCGTGTCGTCATCTTGGGGACCTAATTGCATAATTTCATGCATCAGGTTCTCAAGCAACTCGCGTTCATGTGGGTTCGTATTGTCTACGTCCCTAACTAACTTTGTCTCTAAAACATTGAATATGTGCTCAACTATTGGATCAAGCGGCTGTATATCTTTTTCTTCTTCTTTATTTTCTAAGTCATCAGTCCGCATGTTTTGTTGCACAGAGTGCATAATTGTCTGTTCTAGTAGGACTTCATTTCTTAATGGTTGACAATCTAAATTGTCTATCTGAGTAGGAATCCTGTATTTTGTGGACACGCTGTATTTATTCATACTACGCGCTATTGGTGCGCGAAGCAGCGTGTGCCCTCTATAATGTTTTTTAAAACCTGAGTTGCCTTTTTGGCTACGGCGGAGTGAGGGAGTTTCATATTCGTATTCGTGTTCGTCGTGTTTGAACATTTCATTCATAATCTCGATTGCCTCCTCAGAGTTGAAGTCAAACTCCAACTCTAAGGCTGCGTGCAAGTCATTGTATATGTATTTGTTAAGCTCATCGATAGCTTCTTTGTATTCATCGTTGCGTTTTTTAATTTTATTATTAGTTTTGTTTATAGGCTGGCCGATAGCCAGTTGTTGGTTGACAGTATTATTGTCGATATTTGCAAATTTGAATGCAGGTAGCCGATTTCCTTGTCTGTAAGGGATGATGGCGTCTCTGCTTGTTGCTGATTGATTGTTTTGTGTTATGTTACTAGAGTTTGTTGTCAACTCCCTCACTCTCTGGCCGTTTCTCATTTGTTGTCTGTTTTTACTCATTTTTAATAATCATTGGCGTCCGTGGATCGTCTAGCAGCTGAGCTGACTAGCGTCCTAGTGGCAGAGCCATGCAAATTAATTGCAGGCATTGAATTATTTGGCTTGTCGGCCACTATTATTAAGAGCAGTCCAACTAACTGTTCCAATTGCTGGGACATTGATTTTATTGCTTCCATATTGCTATTTAAAGCAATCATAGTAGCAATATTGGCAGGTTCTTGGCTAAGTTGATGTTGTTGTTGTTGTTGTTCCTGCCGTTGCCCAGTTGTCTGCCTGTTGAGCAGCTGATGACTTGCGCCTGTATTAATTGTTTTCTTCTTCTCAGCTACTTGTTGAGTAGTACTCTGGCGCTGTTCTTTTGTAGCCTTTGTTGGAATTTGAGAAGATGTTGTGTGGCCGGATTATGTACCCGGCCAGGATTAGTTCGCCCGCTTGCCACCTGACTATATGTCATGGAGCTGTTGACGATGTTGTCGTTGCTCTGCTGCCGCTGCTGATGTTTTTGCTGCTGCTGCTGCTGGAGATTGCGATTTTTGGATCCCTCATTATGCGCTTCGTGTTGGCGCTTATTGTTAGGTAGCTGTTGTGAATATTGTTGCTGCTGCTGGCTGGGCACAGTTCGTGTCCGATTTGCTGCTAATTTCTTCAGCTCCTCCTTAAAGACTTTGCAGCCTTTATAATTGGCGACATGCTGGCCATGGCAATTGGCGCACTTTGGAGGCGCGCCTCTTGCCTTGGTGCATGTCGTTGTCGGGTGACCATTACCGCATTTCAGGCATACAAATTGCCGTCGGCAATAGTTCTTACTGTGTCCGTAAGCCTGGCAACGGTGACACTGAACTGGATCAGTGCGTTTCCGTTGTCTCTCCACCTTGATCTCTTGGCTTCCTAAATGTTTCAGCTCAAGGATCTTAGCGTTATTGTCGTTCTTTTTCAGCTCTATTTCAAACGTATTAATAGGTTTGGCCGTGAAACGCTCTTTAATAACGCCCACGTACCTCACCTCGTGTCCCCTTCTTTGCAGCTCCATGCGAATCCAATCGCATGAAGTTGTGTGGTGTAGATGACGAATAATTGCTCTGAAGCCTCGCTCATCGCGCATTTGATGTGTGTGCCGGTGGACATTTGAGGCATCAATCAACTCAACAACAATGTCCACGCATTGCACACGCACACCACCTGTTTGCGTACTCTTCGTAGCAAACTTATTGACACCAATTCTCTGTGTAATATCCTCAACTAGTTTTGTGATATTCTCGACGTTTGGCAGATAAATAGTGGGCACCTTGGCCCGTTGAGCTGTATGCAGCTGTATTGGCTGGCTAGTGATTGCCGTCGGGGTGCAGTCTGTTGCCGTTTCGTCAACTTCCATGATTTCCTCACTTTCATTGTTATTGTCTGTGGCTATATTAGTGCCGCTTGTTGTCTCTGTGCTCTTATTGAGTATTTTGGCTGAAATTGCATTGCTCTCCGCTGTGAGTTTCTTGGCTACTAAAATGGCTGCATCCGACTTTAAGAAGTCTGAATACGTGGGAGTAGCCCGTCCACTATTTGCATTCATAACATATTCAGCGTACGCAGCAATATGTGCACGCTTCTCTATTGAGTTGGTTGGCAGTGCTGGTGACATTTTTCGCTTCATTGGTTTTTTTTTGACCGCATTGACTTTGCTTGGACCAGTGTTGCTGGTACCCATAATGTCACCATCTTTAATTGGCAGATTTTGTTGCCCACTCGCTTCAATTTCTGTGTCTGAGACGAACATCATCTCAGGTGGTAAATTATCAGCACAATTGTTATAATAGCTTCCATCGACTGGTGCTTCGTCTCCTGCTGCCCCCAGAGAAGAGGCTGCGGATTTAGGAGCTGCTGTGCGTGCCCAATTGTGGGCGTGGTGACTGACGTCGGCTGGTGTGTCGCCCTCTGCCACCCCCATAAAGCCGAACGGCAATTTGGAGGCTGCTGCAACTGCCCATAGGAGGACGTGGTGGCTTCCATCGACTGGTGCTGCGATCTACATTGCTCCTGGAGGATGGGATGCCCTATTGGAGGAATTTGCTGTTGATATTGCTGAGTGAGTGGGCTTTGTAATTTAAATTGAATATTGTTAACATTTCCGTCCGTTGTCGAGTCCGAATTTGTTAGTTTGTGGTTGTTTTTGTTAGTCCGATCGTGAGTAGCGTCAGGTAGTGGCAGCGTGTCGTCATCTTGGGGACCTAATTGCATAATTTCATGCATCAGGTTCTCAAGCAACTCGCGTTCATGTGGGTTCGTATTGTCTACGTCCCTAACTAACTTTGTCTCTAAAACATTGAATATGTGCTCAACTATTGGATCAAGCGGCTGTATATCTTTTTCTTCTTCTTTATTTTCTAAGTCATCAGTCCGCATGTTTTGTTGCACAGAGTGCATAATTGTCTGTTCTAGTAGGACTTCATTTCTTAATGGTTGACAATCTAAATTGTCTATCTGAGTAGGAATCCTGTATTTTGTGGGCACGCTGTATTTATTCATACTACGCGCTATTGGTGCGCGAAGCAGCGTGTGCCCTCTATAATGTTTTTTAAAACCTGAGTTGCCTTTTTGGCTACGGCGGAGTGAGGGAGTTTTATATTCGTATTCGTGTTCGTCGTGTTTGAACATTTCATTCATAATCTCGATTGCCTCCTCAGAGTTGAAGTCAAACTCCAACTCTAAGGCTGCGTGCAAGTCATTGTATATGTATTTGTTAAGCTCATCGATAGCTTCTTTGTATTCATCGTTGCGTTTTTTAATTTTATTATTAGTTTTGTTTATAGGCTGGCCGATAGCCAGTTGTTGGTTGACAGTATTATTGTCGATATTTGCAAATTTGAATGCAGGTAGCCGATTTCCTTGTCTGTAAGGGATGATGGCGTCTCTGCTTGTTGCTGATTGATTGTTTTGTGTTATGTTACTAGAGTTTGTTGTCAACTCCCTCACTCTCTGGCCGTTTCTCATTTGTTGTCTGTTTTTACTCATTTTTAATAATCATTGGCGTCCGTGGATCGTCTAGCAGCTGAGCTGACTAGCGTCCTAGTGGCAGAGCCATGCAAATTAATTGCAGGCATTGAATTATTTGGCTTGTCGGCCACTATTATTAAGAGCAGTCCAACTAACTGTTCCAATTGCTGGGACATTGATTTTATTGCTTCCATATTGCTATTTAAAGCAATCATAGTAGCAATATTGGCAGGTTCTTGGCTAAGTTGATGTTGTTGTTGTTGTTGTTCCTGCCGTTGCCCAGTTGTCTGCCTGTTGAGCAGCTGATGACTTGCGCCTGTATTAATTGTTTTCTTCTTCTCAGCTACTTGTTGAGTACTCTGGCGCTGTTCTTTTTGTAGCCTTTGTTGGAATTTGAGAAGATGTTGTGTGGCCGGATTATGTACCCGGCCAGGATTAGTTCGCCCGCTTGCCACCTGACTATATGTCATGGAGCTGTTGACGATGTTGTCGTTGCTCTGCTGCCGCTGCTGATGTTTTTGCTGCTGCTGCTGCTGGAGATTGCGATTTTTGGATCCCTCATTATGCGCTTCGTGTTGGCGCTTATTGTTAGGTAGCTGTTGTGAATATTGTTGCTGCTGCTGGCTGGGCACAGTTCGTGTCCGATTTGCTGCTAATTTCTTCAGCTCCTCCTTAAAGACTTTGCAGCCTTTATAATTGGCGACATGCTGGCCATGGCAATTGGCGCACTTTGGAGGCGCGCCTCTTGCCTTGGTGCATGTCGTTGTCGGGTGACCATTACCGCATTTCAGGCATACAAATTGCCGTCGGCAATAGTTCTTACTGTGTCCGTAAGCCTGGCAACGGTGACACTGAACTGGATCAGTGCGTTTCCGTTGTCTCTCCACCTTGATCTCTTGGCTTCCTAAATGTTTCAGCTCAAGGATCTTAGCGTTATTGTCGTTCTTTTTCAGCTCTATTTCAAACGTATTAATAGGTTTGGCCGTGAAACGCTCTTTAATAACGCCCACGTACCTCACCTCGTGTCCCCTTCTTTGCAGCTCCATGCGAATCCAATCGCATGAAGTTGTGTGGTGTAGATGACGAATAATTGCTCTGAAGCCTCGCTCATCGCGCATTTGATGTGTGTGCCGGTGGACATTTGAGGCATCAATCAACTCAATGTTATTTGCAACAATGTCCACGCATTGCACACGCACACCACCTGTTTGCGTACTCTTCGTAGCAAACTTATTGACACCAATTCTCTGTGTAATATCCTCAACTAGTTTTGTGATATTCTCGACGTTTGGCAGATAAATAGTGGGCACCTTGGCCCGTTGAGCTGTATGCAGCTGTATTGGCTGGCTAGTGATTGCCGTCGGGGTGCAGTCTGTTGCCGTTTCGTCAACTTCCATGATTTCCTCACTTTCATTGTTATTGTCTGTGGCTATATTAGTGCCGCTTGTTGTCTCTGTGCTCTTATTGAGTATTTTGGCTGAAATTGCATTGCTCTCCGCTGTGAGTTTCTTGGCTACTAAAATGGCTGCATCCGACTTTAAGAAGTCTGAATACGTGGGAGTAGCCCGTCCACTATTTGCATTCATAACATATTCAGCGTACGCAGCAATATGTGCACGCTTCTCTATTGAGTTGGTTGGCAGTGCTGGTGACATTTTTCGCTTCATTGGTTTTTTTGACCGCATTGACTTTGCTTGGACCAGTGTTGCTGGTACCCATAATGTCACCATCTTTAATTGGCAGATTTTGTTGCCCACTCGCTTCAATTTCTGTGTCTGAGACGAACATCATCTCAGGTGGTAAATTATCAGCACAATTGTTATAATAGCTTCCATCGACTGGTGCTTCGTCTCCTGCTGCCCCCAGAGAAGAGGCTGCGGATTTAGGAGCTGCTGTGCGTGCCCAATTGTGGGCGTGGTGACTGACGTCGGCTGGTGTGTCGCCCTCTGCCGCCCCCATAAAGCCGAACGGCAATTTGGAGGCTGCTGCAACTGCCCATAGGAGGACGTGGTGGCTTCCATCGACTGGTGCTGCGATCTACATTGCTCCTGGAGGATGGGATGCCCTATTGGAGGAATTTGCTGTTGATATTGCTGAGTGAGTGGGCTTTGTAATTTAAATTGAATATTGTTAACATTTCCGTCCGTTGTCGAGTCCGAATTTGTTAGTTTGTGGTTGTTTTTGTTAGTCCGATCGTGAGTAGCGTCAGGTAGTGGCAGCGTGTCGTCATCTTGGGGACCTAATTGCATAATTTCATGCATCAGGTTCTCAAGCAACTCGCGTTCATGTGGGTTCGTATTGTCTACGTCCCTAACTAACTTTGTCTCTAAAACATTGAATATGTGCTCAACTATTGGATCAAGCGGCTGTATATCTTTTTCTTCTTCTTTATTTTCTAAGTCATCAGTCCGCATGTTTTGTTGCACAGAGTGCATAATTGTCTGTTCTAGTAGGACTTCATTTCTTAATGGTTGACAATCTAAATTGTCTATCTGAGTAGGAATCCTGTATTTTGTGGGCACGCTGTATTTATTCATACTACGCGCTATTGGTGCGCGAAGCAGCGTGTGCCCTCTATAATGTTTTTTAAAACCTGAGTTGCCTTTTTGGCTACGGCGGAGTGAGGGAGTTTCATATTCGTATTCGTGTTCGTCGTGTTTGAACATTTCATTCATAATCTCGATTGCCTCCTCAGAGTTGAAGTCAAACTCCAACTCTAAGGCTGCGTGCAAGTCATTGTATATGTATTTGTTAAGCTCATCGATAGCTTCTTTGTATTCATCGTTGCGTTTTTTAATTTTATTATTAGTTTTGTTTATAGGCTGGCCGATAGCCAGTTGTTGGTTGACAGTATTATTGTCGATATTTGCAAATTTGAATGCAGGTAGCCGATTTCCTTGTCTGTAAGGGATGATGGCGTCTCTGCTTGTTGCTGATTGATTGTTTTGTGTTATGTTACTAGAGTTTGTTGTCAACTCCCTCACTCTCTGGCCGTTTCTCATTTGTTGTCTGTTTTTACTCATTTTTAATAATCATTGGCGTCCGTGGATCGTCTAGCAGCTGAGCTGACTAGCGTCCTAGTGGCAGAGCCATGCAAATTAATTGCAGGCATTGAATTATTTGGCTTGTCGGCCACTATTATTAAGAGCAGTCCAACTAACTGTTCCAATTGCTGGGACATTGATTTTATTGCTTCCATATTGCTATTTAAAGCAATCATAGTAGCAATATTGGCAGGTTCTTGGCTAAGTTGATGTTGTTGTTGTTGTTGTTCCTGCCGTTGCCCAGTTGTCTGCCTGTTGAGCAGCTGATGACTTGCGCCTGTATTAATTGTTTTCTTCTTCTCAGCTACTTGTTGAGTACTCTGGCGCTGTTCTTTTTGTAGCCTTTGTTGGAATTTGAGAAGATGTTGTGTGGCCGGATTATGTACCCGGCCAGGATTAGTTCGCCCGCTTGCCACCTGACTATATGTCATGGAGCTGTTGACGATGTTGTCGTTGCTCTGCTGCCGCTGCTGATGTTTTTGCTGCTGCTGCTGCTGGAGATTGCGATTTTTGGATCCCTCATTATGCGCTTCGTGTTGGCGCTTATTGTTAGGTAGCTGTTGTGAATATTGTTGCTGCTGCTGGCTGGGCACAGTTCGTGTCCGATTTGCTGCTAATTTCTTCAGCTCCTCCTTAAAGACTTTGCAGCCTTTATAATTGGCGACATGCTGGCCATGGCAATTGGCGCACTTTGGAGGCGCGCCTCTTGCCTTGGTGCATGTCGTTGTCGGGTGACCATTACCGCATTTCAGGCATACAAATTGCCGTCGGCAATAGTTCTTACTGTGTCCGTAAGCCTGGCAACGGTGACACTGAACTGGATCAGTGCGTTTCCGTTGTCTCTCCACCTTGATCTCTTGGCTTCCTAAATGTTTCAGCTCAAGGATCTTAGCGTTATTGTCGTTCTTTTTCAGCTCTATTTCAAACGTATTAATAGGTTTGGCCGTGAAACGCTCTTTAATAACGCCCACGTACCTCACCTCGTGTCCCCTTCTTTGCAGCTCCATGCGAATCCAATCGCATAAAGTTGTGTGGTGTAGATGACGAATAATTGCTCTGAAGCCTCGCTCATCGCGCATTTGATGTGTGTGCCGGTGGACATTTGAGGCATCAATCAACTCAATTGTTGATTTGTATGACCCTATGTCCACGCATTGCACACGCACACCACCTGTTTGCGTACTCTTCGTAGCAAACTTATTGACACCAATTCTCTGTGTAATATCCTCAACTAGTTTTGTGATATTCTCGACGTTTGGCAGATAAATAGTGGGCACCTTGGCCCGTTGAGCTGTATGCAGCTGTATTGGCTGGCTAGTGATTGCCGTCGGGGTGCAGTCTGTTGCCGTTTCGTCAACTTCCATGATTTCCTCACTTTCATTGTTATTGTCTGTGGCTATATTAGTGCCGCTTGTTGTCTCTGTGCTCTTATTGAGTATTTTGGCTGAAATTGCATTGCTCTCCGCTGTGAGTTTCTTGGCTACTAAAATGGCTGCATCCGACTTTAAGAAGTCTGAATACGTGGGAGTAGCCCGTCCACTATTTGCATTCATAACATATTCAGCGTACGCAGCAATATGTGCACGCTTCTCTATTGAGTTGGTTGGCAGTGCTGGTGACATTTTTCGCTTCATTGGTTTTTTTTTGACCGCATTGACTTTGCTTGGACCAGTGTTGCTGGTACCCATAATGTCACCATTTTTAATTGGCAGATTTTGTTGCCCACTCGCTTCAATTTCTGTGTCTGAGACGAACATCATCTCAGGTGGTAAATTATCAGCATAATTGTTATAATAGCTTCCATCGACTGGTGCTTCGTCTCCTGCTGCCCCCAGAGAAGAGGCTGCGGATTTAGGAGCTGCTGTGCGTGCCCAATTGTGGGCGTGGTGACTGACGTCGGCTGGTGTGTCGCCCTCTGCCGCCCCCATAAAGCCGAACGGCAATTTGGAGGCTGCTGCAACTGCCCATAGGAGGACGTGGTGGCTTCCATCGACTGGTGCTGCGATCTACATTGCTCCTGGAGGATGGGATGCCCTATTGGAGGAATTTGCTGTTGATATTGCTGAGTGAGTGGGCTTTGTAATTTAAATTGAATATTGTTAACATTTCCGTCCGTTGTCGAGTCCGAATTTGTTAGTTTGTGGTTGTTTTTGTTAGTCCGATCGTGAGTAGCGTCAGGTAGTGGCAGCGTGTCGTCATCTTGGGGACCTAATTGCATAATTTCATGCATCAGGTTCTCAAGCAACTCGCGTTCATGTGGGTTCGTATTGTCTACGTCCCTAACTAACTTTGTCTCTAAAACATTGAATATGTGCTCAACTATTGGATCAAGCGGCTGTATATCTTTTTCTTCTTCTTTATTTTCTAAGTCATCAGTCCGCATGTTTTGTTGCACAGAGTGCATAATTGTCTGTTCTAGTAGGACTTCATTTCTTAATGGTTGACAATCTAAATTGTCTATCTGAGTAGGAATCCTGTATTTTGTGGGCACGCTGTATTTATTCATACTACGCGCTATTGGTGCGCGAAGCAGCGTGTGCCCTCTATAATGTTTTTTAAAACCTGAGTTGCCTTTTTGGCTACGGCGGAGTGAGGAGTTTCATATTCGTATTCGTGTTCGTCGTGTTTGAACATTTCATTCATAATCTCGATTGCCTCCTCAGAGTTGAAGTCAAACTCCAACTCTAAGGCTGCGTGCAAGTCATTGTATATGTATTTGTTAAGCTCATCGATAGCTTCTTTGTATTCATCGTTGCGTTTTTTAATTTTATTATTAGTTTTGTTTATAGGCTGGCCGATAGCCAGTTGTTGGTTGACAGTATTATTGTCGATATTTGCAAATTTGAATGCAGGTAGCCGATTTCCTTGTCTGTAAGGGATGATGGCGTCTCTGCTTGTTGCTGATTGATTGTTTTGTGTTATGTTACTAGAGTTTGTTGTCAACTCCCTCACTCTCTGGCCGTTTCTCATTTGTTGTCTGTTTTTACTCATTTTTAATAATCATTGGCGTCCGTGGATCGTCTAGCAGCTGAGCTGACTAGCGTCCTAGTGGCAGAGCCATGCAAATTAATTGCAGGCATTGAATTATTTGGCTTGTCGGCCACTATTATTAAGAGCAGTCCAACTAACTGTTCCAATTGCTGGGACATTGATTTTATTGCTTCCATATTGCTATTTAAAGCAATCATAGTAGCAATATTGGCAGGTTCTTGGCTAAGTTGATGTTGTTGTTGTTGTTGTTCCTGCCGTTGCCCAGTTGTCTGCCTGTTGAGCAGCTGATGACTTGCGCCTGTATTAATTGTTTTCTTCTTCTCAGCTACTTGTTGAGTACTCTGGCGCTGTTCTTTTTGTAGCCTTTGTTGGAATTTGAGAAGATGTTGTGTGGCCGGATTATGTACCCGGCCAGGATTAGTTCGCCCGCTTGCCACCTGACTATATGTCATGGAGCTGTTGACGATGTTGTCGTTGCTCTGCTGCCGCTGCTGATGTTTTTGCTGCTGCTGCTGCTGGAGATTGCGATTTTTGGATCCCTCATTATGCGCTTCGTGTTGGCGCTTATTGTTAGGTAGCTGTTGTGAATATTGTTGCTGCTGCTGGCTGGGCACAGTTCGTGTCCGATTTGCTGCTAATTTCTTCAGCTCCTCCTTAAAGACTTTGCAGCCTTTATAATTGGCGACATGCTGGCCATGGCAATTGGCGCACTTTGGAGGCGCGCCTCTTGCCTTGGTGCATGTCGTTGTCGGGTGACCATTACCGCATTTCAGGCATACAAATTGCCGTCGGCAATAGTTCTTACTGTGTCCGTAAGCCTGGCAACGGTGACACTGAACTGGATCAGTGCGTTTCCGTTGTCTCTCCACCTTGATCTCTTGGCTTCCTAAATGTTTCAGCTCAAGGATCTTAGCGTTATTGTCGTTCTTTTTCAGCTCTATTTCAAACGTATTAATAGGTTTGGCCGTGAAACGCTCTTTAATAACGCCCACGTACCTCACCTCGTGTCCCCTTCTTTGCAGCTCCATGCGAATCCAATCGCATAAAGTTGTGTGGTGTAGATGACGAATAATTGCTCTGAAGCCTCGCTCATCGCGCATTTGATGTGTGTGCCGGTGGACATTTGAGGCATCAATCAACTCAATTGTTGATTTGTATGACCCTATGTCCACGCATTGCACACGCACACCACCTGTTTGCGTACTCTTCGTAGCAAACTTATTGACACCAATTCTCTGTGTAATATCCTCAACTAGTTTTGTGATATTCTCGACGTTTGGCAGATAAATAGTGGGCACCTTGGCCCGTTGAGCTGTATGCAGCTGTATTGGCTGGCTAGTGATTGCCGTCGGGGTGCAGTCTGTTGCCGTTTCGTCAACTTCCATGATTTCCTCACTTTCATTGTTATTGTCTGTGGCTATATTAGTGCCGCTTGTTGTCTCTGTGCTCTTATTGAGTATTTTGGCTGAAATTGCATTGCTCTCCGCTGTGAGTTTCTTGGCTACTAAAATGGCTGCATCCGACTTTAAGAAGTCTGAATACGTGGGAGTAGCCCGTCCACTATTTGCATTCATAACATATTCAGCGTACGCAGCAATATGTGCACGCTTCTCTATTGAGTTGGTTGGCAGTGCTGGTGACATTTTTCGCTTCATTGGTTTTTTTTTGACCGCATTGACTTTGCTTGGACCAGTGTTGCTGGTACCCATAATGTCACCATTTTTAATTGGCAGATTTTGTTGCCCACTCGCTTCAATTTCTGTGTCTGAGACGAACATCATCTCAGGTGGTAAATTATCAGCATAATTGTTATAATAGCTTCCATCGACTGGTGCTTCGTCTCCTGCTGCCCCCAGAGAAGAGGCTGCGGATTTAGGAGCTGCTGTGCGTGCCCAATTGTGGGCGTGGTGACTGACGTCGGCTGGTGTGTCGCCCTCTGCCGCCCCCATAAAGCCGAACGGCAATTTGGAGGCTGCTGCAACTGCCCATAGGAGGACGTGGTGGCTTCCATCGACTGGTGCTGCGATCTACATTGCTCCTGGAGGATGGGATGCCCTATTGGAGGAATTTGCTGTTGATATTGCTGAGTGAGTGGGCTTTGTAATTTAAATTGAATATTGTTAACATTTCCGTCCGTTGTCGAGTCCGAATTTGTTAGTTTGTGGTTGTTTTTGTTAGTCCGATCGTGAGTAGCGTCAGGTAGTGGCAGCGTGTCGTCATCTTGGGGACCTAATTGCATAATTTCATGCATCAGGTTCTCAAGCAACTCGCGTTCATGTGGGTTCGTATTGTCTACGTCCCTAACTAACTTTGTCTCTAAAACATTGAATATGTGCTCAACTATTGGATCAAGCGGCTGTATATCTTTTTCTTCTTCTTTATTTTCTAAGTCATCAGTCCGCATGTTTTGTTGCACAGAGTGCATAATTGTCTGTTCTAGTAGGACTTCATTTCTTAATGGTTGACAATCTAAATTGTCTACCTGAGTAGGATGCCTGTATTTTGTGGGCACGCTGTATTTATTCATACTACGCGCTATTGGTGCGCGAAGCAGCGTGTGCCCTCTATAATGTTTTTTAAAACCTGAGTTGCCTTTTTGGCTACGGCGGAGTGAGGGAGTTTCATATTCGTATTCGTGTTCGTCGTGTTTGAACATTTCATTCATAATCTCGATTGCCTCCTCAGAGTTGAAGTCAAACTCCAACTCTAAGGCTGCGTGCAAGTCATTGTATATGTATTTGTTAAGCTCATCGATAGCTTCTTTGTATTCATCGTTGCGTTTTTTAATTTTATTATTAGTTTTGTTTATAGGCTGGCCGATAGCCAGTTGTTGGTTGACAGTATTATTGTCGATATTTGCAAATTTGAATGCAGGTAGCCGATTTCCTTGTCTGTAAGGGATGATGGCGTCTCTGCTTGTTGCTGATTGATTGTTTTGTGTTATGTTACTAGAGTTTGTTGTCAACTCCCTCACTCTCTGGCCGTTTCTCATTTGTTGTCTGTTTTTACTCATTTTTAATAATCATTGGCGTCCGTGGATCGTCTAGCAGCTGAGCTGACTAGCGTCCTAGTGGCAGAGCCATGCAAATTAATTGCAGGCATTGAATTATTTGGCTTGTCGGCCACTATTATTAAGAGCAGTCCAACTAACTGTTCCAATTGCTGGGACATTGATTTTATTGCTTCCATATTGCTATTTAAAGCAATCATAGTAGCAATATTGGCAGGTTCTTGGCTAAGTTGATGTTGTTGTTGTTGTTGTTCCTGCCGTTGCCCAGTTGTCTGCCTGTTGAGCAGCTGATGACTTGCGCCTGTATTAATTGTTTTCTTCTTCTCAGCTACTTGTTGAGTACTCTGGCGCTGTTCTTTTTGTAGCCTTTGTTGGAATTTGAGAAGATGTTGTGTGGCCGGATTATGTACCCGGCCAGGATTAGTTCGCCCGCTTGCCACCTGACTATATGTCATGGAGCTGTTGACGATGTTGTCGTTGCTCTGCTGCCGCTGCTGATGTTTTTGCTGCTGCTGCTGCTGGAGATTGCGATTTTTGGATCCCTCATTATGCGCTTCGTGTTGGCGCTTATTGTTAGGTAGCTGTTGTGAATATTGTTGCTGCTGCTGGCTGGGCACAGTTCGTGTCCGATTTGCTGCTAATTTCTTCAGCTCCTCCTTAAAGACTTTGCAGCCTTTATAATTGGCGACATGCTGGCCATGGCAATTGGCGCACTTTGGAGGCGCGCCTCTTGCCTTGGTGCATGTCGTTGTCGGGTGACCATTACCGCATTTCAGGCATACAAATTGCCGTCGGCAATAGTTCTTACTGTGTCCGTAAGCCTGGCAACGGTGACACTGAACTGGATCAGTGCGTTTCCGTTGTCTCTCCACCTTGATCTCTTGGCTTCCTAAATGTTTCAGCTCAAGGATCTTAGCGTTATTGTCGTTCTTTTTCAGCTCTATTTCAAACGTATTAATAGGTTTGGCCGTGAAACGCTCTTTAATAACGCCCACGTACCTCACCTCGTGTCCCCTTCTTTGCAGCTCCATGCGAATCCAATCGCATAAAGTTGTGTGGTGTAGATGACGAATAATTGCTCTGAAGCCTCGCTCATCGCGCATTTGATGTGTGTGCCGGTGGACATTTGAGGCATCAATCAACTCAATTGTTGATTTGTATGACCCTATGTCCACGCATTGCACACGCACACCACCTGTTTGCGTACTCTTCGTAGCAAACTTATTGACACCAATTCTCTGTGTAATATCCTCAACTAGTTTTGTGATATTCTCGACGTTTGGCAGATAAATAGTGGGCACCTTGGCCCGTTGAGCTGTATGCAGCTGTATTGGCTGGCTAGTGATTGCCGTCGGGGTGCAGTCTGTTGCCGTTTCGTCAACTTCCATGATTTCCTCACTTTCATTGTTATTGTCTGTGGCTATATTAGTGCCGCTTGTTGTCTCTGTGCTCTTATTGAGTATTTTGGCTGAAATTGCATTGCTCTCCGCTGTGAGTTTCTTGGCTACTAAAATGGCTGCATCCGACTTTAAGAAGTCTGAATACGTGGGAGTAGCCCGTCCACTATTTGCATTCATAACATATTCAGCGTACGCAGCAATATGTGCACGCTTCTCTATTGAGTTGGTTGGCAGTGCTGGTGACATTTTTCGCTTCATTGGTTTTTTTTTGACCGCATTGACTTTGCTTGGACCAGTGTTGCTGGTACCCATAATGTCACCATTTTTAATTGGCAGATTTTGTTGCCCACTCGCTTCAATTTCTGTGTCTGAGACGAACATCATCTCAGGTGGTAAATTATCAGCATAATTGTTATAATAGCTTCCATCGACTGGTGCTTCGTCTCCTGCTGCCCCCAGAGAAGAGGCTGCGGATTTAGGAGCTGCTGTGCGTGCCCAATTGTGGGCGTGGTGACTGACGTCGGCTGGTGTGTCGCCCTCTGCCGCCCCCATAAAGCCGAACGGCAATTTGGAGGCTGCTGCAACTGCCCATAGGAGGACGTGGTGGCTTCCATCGACTGGTGCTGCGATCTACATTGCTCCTGGAGGATGGGATGCCCTATTGGAGGAATTTGCTGTTGATATTGCTGAGTGAGTGGGCTTTGTAATTTAAATTGAATATTGTTAACATTTCCGTCCGTTGTCGAGTCCGAATTTGTTAGTTTGTGGTTGTTTTTGTTAGTCCGATCGTGAGTAGCGTCAGGTAGTGGCAGCGTGTCGTCATCTTGGGGACCTAATTGCATAATTTCATGCATCAGGTTCTCAAGCAACTCGCGTTCATGTGGGTTCGTATTGTCTACGTCCCTAACTAACTTTGTCTCTAAAACATTGAATATGTGCTCAACTATTGGATCAAGCGGCTGTATATCTTTTTCTTCTTCTTTATTTTCTAAGTCATCAGTCCGCATGTTTTGTTGCACAGAGTGCATAATTGTCTGTTCTAGTAGGACTTCATTTCTTAATGGTTGACAATCTAAATTGTCTATCTGAGTAGGAATCCTGTATTTTGTGGGCACGCTGTATTTATTCATACTACGCGCTATTGGTGCGCGAAGCAGCGTGTGCCCTCTATAATGTTTTTTAAAACCTGAGTTGCCTTTTTGGCTACGGCGGATTGAGGGAGTTTCATATTCGTATTCGTGTTCGTCGTGTTTGAACATTTCATTCATAATCTCGATTGCCTCCTCAGAGTTGAAGTCAAACTCCAACTCTAAGGCTGCGTGCAAGTCATTGTATATGTATTTGTTAAGCTCATCGATAGCTTCTTTGTATTCATCGTTGCGTTTTTTAATTTTATTATTAGTTTTGTTTATAGGCTGGCCGATAGCCAGTTGTTGGTTGACAGTATTATTGTCGATATTTGCAAATTTGAATGCAGGTAGCCGATTTCCTTGTCTGTAAGGGATGATGGCGTCTCTGCTTGTTGCTGATTGATTGTTTTGTGTTATGTTACTAGAGTTTGTTGTCAACTCCCTCACTCTCTGGCCGTTTCTCATTTGTTGTCTGTTTTTACTCATTTTTAATAATCATTGGCGTCCGTGGATCGTCTAGCAGCTGAGCTGACTAGCGTCCTAGTGGCAGAGCCATGCAAATTAATTGCAGGCATTGAATTATTTGGCTTGTCGGCCACTATTATTAAGAGCAGTCCAACTAACTGTTCCAATTGCTGGGACATTGATTTTATTGCTTCCATATTGCTATTTAAAGCAATCATAGTAGCAATATTGGCAGGTTCTTGGCTAAGTTGATGTTGTTGTTGTTGTTGTTCCTGCCGTTGCCCAGTTGTCTGCCTGTTGAGCAGCTGATGACTTGCGCCTGTATTAATTGTTTTCTTCTTCTCAGCTACTTGTTGAGTACTCTGGCGCTGTTCTTTTTGTAGCCTTTGTTGGAATTTGAGAAGATGTTGTGTGGCCGGATTATGTACCCGGCCAGGATTAGTTCGCCCGCTTGCCACCTGACTATATGTCATGGAGCTGTTGACGATGTTGTCGTTGCTCTGCTGCCGCTGCTGATGTTTTTGCTGCTGCTGCTGCTGGAGATTGCGATTTTTGGATCCCTCATTATGCGCTTCGTGTTGGCGCTTATTGTTAGGTAGCTGTTGTGAATATTGTTGCTGCTGCTGGCTGGGCACAGTTCGTGTCCGATTTGCTGCTAATTTCTTCAGCTCCTCCTTAAAGACTTTGCAGCCTTTATAATTGGCGACATGCTGGCCATGGCAATTGGCGCACTTTGGAGGCGCGCCTCTTGCCTTGGTGCATGTCGTTGTCGGGTGACCATTACCGCATTTCAGGCATACAAATTGCCGTCGGCAATAGTTCTTACTGTGTCCGTAAGCCTGGCAACGGTGACACTGAACTGGATCAGTGCGTTTCCGTTGTCTCTCCACCTTGATCTCTTGGCTTCCTAAATGTTTCAGCTCAAGGATCTTAGCGTTATTGTCGTTCTTTTTCAGCTCTATTTCAAACGTATTAATAGGTTTGGCCGTGAAACGCTCTTTAATAACGCCCACGTACCTCACCTCGTGTCCCCTTCTTTGCAGCTCCATGCGAATCCAATCGCATGAAGTTGTGTGGTGTAGATGACGAATAATTGCTCTGAAGCCTCGCTCATCGCGCATTTGATGTGTGTGCCGGTGGACATTTGAGGCATCAATCAACTCAATTGTTCATTTGTACGACCCTATGTCCACGCATTGCACACGCACACCACCTGTTTGCGTACTCTTCGTAGCAAACTTATTGACACCAATTCTCTGTGTAATATCCTCAACTAGTTTTGTGATATTCTCGACGTTTGGCAGATAAATAGTGGGCACCTTGGCCCGTTGAGCTGTATGCAGCTGTATTGGCTGGCTAGTGATTGCCGTCGGGGTGCAGTCTGTTGCCGTTTCGTCAACTTCCATGATTTCCTCACTTTCATTGTTATTGTCTGTGGCTATATTAGTGCCGCTTGTTGTCTCTGTGCTCTTATTGAGTATTTTGGCTGAAATTGCATTGCTCTCCGCTGTGAGTTTCTTGGCTACTAAAATGGCTGCATCCGACTTTAAGAAGTCTGAATACGTGGGAGTAGCCCGTCCACTATTTGCATTCATAACATATTCAGCGTACGCAGCAATATGTGCACGCTTCTCTATTGAGTTGGTTGGCAGTGCTGGTGACATTTTTCGCTTCATTGGTTTTTTTGACCGCATTGACTTTGCTTGGACCAGTGTTGCTGGTACCCATAATGTCACCATTTTTAATTGGCAGATTTTGTTGCCCACTCGCTTCAATTTCTGTGTCTGAGACGAACATCATCTCAGGTGGTAAATTATCA
>JAWNOU010000156.1:0-136329 GCA_035045725.1 Drosophila ezoana
GAGACGTGGTCTGCGGTGGTCACGAGTCGGGACCTGAGCGAGTCCGGAAAAGCCGTTGCCAAGCGGATCATGGAGGAGGTCGCACCCAGCCTTGGAGTGCGTGTCCATGAGGTGCGTGAGCTCAAACGCGGCGGTGCTGTTATCCGCACACCGTCGAAGGGAGAGCTGAGCAAAGTGGTGGCAAACAGCAAGTTTGCGGAGGTTGGACTCAACATCCAGCCGAATAAGGGGTTGAAGCCGAAGATCACGGTCTACGGCGTGGACACGACGATCCTGCCCGAGGTATTTATGGAGGAGCTGTACCTCAATAACTTCAAGGAGGAGATGACAGCAGCGGCTTTCAACAAGGCGATACACCTTGAGTCGAAGCCGTGGTCCGTCACTGATGGCGCCAGTGTTAATCTGACGCTAGAAGTTGACGAGAGGGCCCTGGCGACTTTTGAAAAGACCGGACGGGTCTACATAAAGTGGTTTTCGTACCGATGCCGGTCCCTCGTCCGCACCTATGCTTGCCATAGGTGTGTCGGCTTCGACCACAAGGTGTCAGAGTGCCGCCTTAAGCAGAACGTATGCCGACAGTGTGGACAAATGGGGCATGTCGCAGCCAAGTGCGCAAATCCGGTGGACTGCCGGAACTGCCGCTTCAAGGGGCTACCCTCGGGGCATGATATGCTTTCGAGGTCTTGCCCGATATATGGCGCAGTGTTGGCGAGGGTGCAAGCTAAACATTAATGTTTAGCTTCATTCAAGCCAACTGTGGCCGGGGCCGCGCTGCGTGCATCGATATCGGTGTACGTATGCGTGACCACGGCCACTCCTTTGCGCTGCTGCAGGAGCCTTATGTCGACATCGTTGGAAGGATTACGGGCTTCCCAGCCGGGATGCGCGTTTTCGGAAGCCACACTGTCGAGGACCGGAAAAAGAGCGCTGCTGTCATCATCGACGACCCAGATGCCATCTGCCTACCAGTGGAGTCGCTGACCACCGAGACTGGAGTATGTGTGAGGGTCACAGGTAAACATGGCACAGTTTACTTGACCTCCATATACTGCCATGCTCATGCTGACTTGATGAGGATATTAAGCTATATGGATGCCATACTGCTACTGGCGAGCAGTACACCGGTAATTTTTAGCCTGGACGCAAACGCTGTGTCTCCCTTGTGGTTCAGCAAACGGCACGAATTCTTTCGTGGCCAGCTGAACCACAGAAGAGGCGAACAGCTAGATGAGTGGAAACTCGGAAGTCGTGCCAACGTGCTAAATCAAGTCAGCGAGGTGTACACGTTCGATAATCGAAGAGGACAGAGCGATATCGACGTAACAATCGTCAACGAAGCAGCGTCTACGTGGGCCGCGTATGACTGGAGTGTGGACGAGTGGGATTTGAGCGACCACAACATGATTACTGTTGTGATCTCGCCATCCCCAGCAAATGCAGTTGAGAGCTATGCTCCTGTGCCGTCCTGGAAGCTCGCGAATGCTAATTGGCGATTGTTCGACTCGGAGCTGGTAGAGGAAATCGAAGAGCACCTTTCCCAGGAGAACATTAGGATGTTGCCGTTAGATTCCGCGGTGTCTGCCCTACGCCTTGCCGTACAGTCTGTGTGCGACAGAGTGTTAGGACGCAGACCGTCGAGAACCCAGGGAAAAGTTAAATGGTGGACTGCCGAACTGAGTACCAAACGCCGTGAGGTCAGGAGACTGAGGCGGAGGCTCCAGGATGCACGGCGCAGAGGCCACGAATCTGCGCTGTATCTTGCAGCTCATCTGCGGACAGCCGTCCGCGAGTTCAAGACGCTCATCCTGAAGACGAAGGAGGAAAACTGGCGACGCTTCGTTGGAGACCACAGAGATGATCCGTGGGGGCACGTCTACCGGATATGCCGGGGACGAAAGCGGTCTACCGATTTGAGGTGCCTTCGTTCGGATGACGGGCAGGTCGTAACATGGCACGACTGCGCGAGTCTCCTCCTCCACAGCTTTTTTCCAGCTGCGGAGTCGAGTGAAGACATCGTCATTCCGGACGAAGCTGCTCCAGCGCTCGAAGCTTTCGAGGTTGGAGTATGCGTCGCTCGGTTGAAGAGCAGGCGCTCTCCCGGGCTTGACGGCATTACAGGTGGGATCTGCAAGGCGGTATGGCGTGCCATCCCTGAGCACCTGACAGCGTTGTATTCCCGCTGCCTGGCAGAGGGATACTTTCCCCTTGAGTGGAAGTGCCCGCGTGTGGTTGCGCTCCTCAAGAGCCCCGACAAGGATAGGAGCGATCCAGCTTCCTATCGGGGCATCTGCCTGTTGCCAGTGTTTGGCAAAGTGCTTGAGGGGATCATGGTGGATCGAATGAAGGAGGTGCTTCCTGATGGAAATAGATGGCAATTTGGCTTTCGACCTGGACGCTGTGTCGAGGACGCCTGGAAGCACGTAATGACCAGCGTTGCCGCCAGCCAGGCGGTATACGTACTTGGTCTTTTCGTGGACTTTAAGAGCGCCTTTGACAACATCGAGTGGAGCGCCGCGACGCACTGTATATCTCTTAGGATGCCTACCGGTATGCCGTACAGTGTCCACTGTGGCACTGCAGGTGCTTGCTGGAGCTCCACCGTTGGATTTGGTTGCCAAGCAATTGGCAATCAGATTCAAGGTCAAGCGTGCCCACCCGCTGGAGGATAGTGACTGGCTGTTCGGTCTAGATGTGGCAAATCTAGATCAGAGGCAGATGAAGGCGTTGCTGGACGAAAGCATGTGCTCTGAGTGGCAACGGAGGTGGGATAGTGATGAGCACGGTCGACCGACTCATCAGTTTATCCCGGACGCATGCTTCGTCGACAGCCGGCGAGACTTTGGATTCGGTCTTCACGCCGGATTCTTGCTGACGGGCCACGGGTCGCTAAATGCATTTCTGCATCAGAGAAGTCTGAGTGCAACGCCCGCATGTCAATGCGGTGCAGAGCAGGAAGACTGGCAGCACGTGCTAGTTGCTTGCCCACTCTATGCAGATCTGCGAGACCCCGACGGACTTGGTGTCAGGAGAGAAGATACCCGTTGGGACCTTTCCCGGGTTCTGGAGACACCAGAGCGGCTGCGACTCCTGGAGATGTTTGCGCGGGCGGTGTTTGCTAGACGGCGGCGAGGGATGGAGTGAAGTGCAGCCACACAGGGCCGACCAGTGCCGGGCTGACGTTAGCCAAAACTGGGAGTGGCATGGACTGTGTCACGAAGCCCACCAGAGCTTAATCTGGAAGACAAGCCCCAATCTGGGGTGAGTCGACCAATGGACGACCCATTCCGTGTTTGTCGTCAACAAAACTGGGGAGTGGCAATTGCTACGAACAGCCGACCAAAGCTGTAATTTGGTACCACGGGTAACCAGGAGCCCACGGAACTTGTTCCGTCCTGGTTAGTTGGTGCGGACCTTCGGGGAGTATCGTGGTGGCTGTGTGTTTAATACCCAAATGCGGGGAGAGTTTTCACTCGGCGTGGAGTTGCGTGTCAACCGGGTGCTGTACCCATAGACCAGCAGAGGTTTAGATAGACCTCGCCTCCCACCAAGGGGGAATGTCATGTCCGACAAGCATGCATTCAATTTGGTACCGAAGGGACATTGCACATGCAGTGACTTGGAGGAGCGCTAGTCCGACGCATTGTTTCGGCTCGTTGTATTTTTCGAATACCGTGGTAGTAAACCCCTACGGGGTACACGCCACGTTAAACAAATGTAGACGTTCTGTGTCCATAAGCCTGGCAACGGTGACACTGAACTGGATCAGAGCGTTTCCGTTGTCTCTCCGCCTTGATCTCTTGGCTTCCTAAATGTTTCAGCTCAAGGATCTTAGCGTTATTGTCGTTCTTTTTCAGCTCTATTTCAAACGTATTAATAGGTTTGGCCGTGAAACGCTCTTTAATAACGCCCACGTACCTCACCTCGTGTCCCCTTCTTTGCAGCTCCATGCGAATCCAATCGCATAAAGTTGTGTGGTGTAGATGACGAATAATTGCTCTGAAGCCTCGCTCATCGCGCATTTGATGTGTGTGCCGGTGGACATTTGAGGCATCAATCAACTCAATTGTTGATTTGTATGACCCTATGTCCACGCATTGCACACGCACACCACCTGTTTGCGTACTCTTCGTAGCAAACTTATTGACACCAATTCTCTGTGTAATATCCTCAACTAGTTTTGTGATATTCTCGACGTTTGGCAGATAAATAGTGGGCACCTTGGCCCGTTGAGCTGTATGCAGCTGTATTGGCTGGCTAGTGATTGCCGTCAGGGTGCAGTCTGTTGCCGTTTCGTCAACTTCCATTATTTCCTCACTTTCATTGTTATTGTCTGTGGCTATATTAGTGCCGCTTGTTGTCTCTGTGCTCTTATTGAGTATTTTGGCTGGAATTGCATTGCTCTCCGCTGTGAGTTTCTTGGCTACTAAAATGGCTGCATCCGACTTTAAGAAGTCTGAATACGTGGGAGTAGCCCGTCCACTATTTGCATTCATAACATATTCAGCGTACGCAGCAATATGTGCACGCTTCTCTATTGAGTTGGTTGGCAGTGCTGGTGACATTTTTCGCTTCTTGGACCAGTGTTGCTGGTACCCATAATGTCACCATCTTTAATTGGCAGATTTTGTTGCCCACTCGCTTCAATTTCTGTGTCTGAGACGAACATCATCTCAGGTGGTAAATTATCAGCATAATTGTTATAATAGTATTGGCTAGCCGATGGAGTAACATCGACATTATTTTTATTCGTATTAGCAGCATTCTCCTGGCTGTCGGTGACACAGATAAGATCTGTGTCAGAATTGGCAGGGCTGTTAGTTAACATGTTGCTGTGCACTTGTACTCTAGCAACATGTTGCTGAGGCCCCACAGCAGCGCTCCCAACATTCCGCTCCAAGTTCGAGTCGAACATGTTGCCATGCTCGCTCTCACCAAGCTCCGTGTTGCTGCTGTTGTTGCTGCTGCTGAATTGGCAATTGTTTGAAGCAGCTCTGCTCACGTCACTTAAGCGCTCAAGCGGCGCTTCTGACAGCGCTGGCGTCGACAGTGACTGAGTAGCCGAGAGCGTTGGCGCTCTCTTTCGCTTCGACTTCGGCTTTCTCCGCTTTTGATGCTGCTGCTGCTGATGTTGTTGCTGCTGCCTGGAAAGCTGCTGTCTCTGCAGGTATTGGTGTGCTTCAATGGCGACACCGTTCGACGCAAAGGAACAAACGCAATGTCGGTCTGGATTCCAGAGCCCAGCTCCATGCCTGGTCGACAGACAGAGAAATGGGGACTGGGATCCAGACTGTTTTTTTATTCATTTAATACACAGTGTACCTACAATGAATTAAGTGACATATTATATAAATATCAAGTGAAGTTGCCCGGCCTAGGCGTGGGGATTGCTGTCAAATTATTATTTGAGGACTGGAAAAATTCCCAAGTGTCTGGAAGCTACTCAGTCAGATAGCCGTTGCACCTGAATGAGCTGGAGTCGCCAGCTTGACCACCGTTGATCCTGCCGCCAGATGCCATTAGTATGGGTGCTTGAGAGACGAAGCATCAAGGCCTTTTTCCATTGTGTGGGATGTCGCAGTCTGAATTTCTGTAAGTAGGCAACCCTTTGACAACGAGTTGTGCGGAGCCATCTGAGTGGTTCGTTAGCGTAACGGGATCTTTGTTTTAGCTGCCTTTCAGCCAGTTGCAATTGGATGAGTTGTCGTGTCCTGCAAATGGTCCTTGTCTTAGGCCCTCGTTGTGGTACAAATATGTAAAGGTTGGCTGCCATCATAAACAATGTAGCAAGTGTGCACATGGTGTTGCACACTGCTCCTTGATCCGCACTGGTGGCCACGACCTGATACGTGGCAGCCTGCTGCGTCTGTGGATTAGGATGCGAGCTTGGTGTCTCTGGACTGGGAGGAATGAGAGCTCCTGGCCTTGTAGAGGCAGCGAGAGTTGTGCACTGCTGCATAGCAAACGGGCTGCTTCGTCTGTCCTGAAGGTAGTTGGGCTGCACCACAGTTTGACTCAGCAGTTCTTGTATGTCAAAGACAAGGTAGTCTCTGAGACTAAGTGAGCGTTGTAGCGGACGTAACTGCCCATGAGGAGGTAGCTCCTGCTGCTGGACCTGCTGTGACCGCTGCTGTTGCGCTAGACGACCCAGAGGTAGGTGTTTCCGAAGCATTTCTGCGTATCTTCTTCTAACACCTAGGTGACGTTGTGGGAGTCTTGCTTTAAGGGAAATATTTTTGGCCTCCTCATTGCTGTGGTTGCTGAGCCGAGCCCAGTACCTGGAGCAAGCCTCATGGTATATTTTTTCCACCGGCGCGACCTTCAGATCAGTGTGGATGTTTTGGTTTCGCACGTACCAAGGGGCTCCAGCAATGGTTCGCAATATCTTATTTTGCGCAACTTGGATACGCTCGAATTGACCTTCGCATAGAAGTGGTCCCCAGGCCGGAAGTGCGAACTGCCATATTGGGGCTATGAGCTGCTTATAAAGGGTTACCTTGCATTTTAATGGTAGCTTGCTCCTTTCAGATATTAACCAGTGCAGCTTTTTGGCCCTGTCTCTAACCCTGGCAACAATGGTGGTGACGTGGCTGCTCAAAAGAAGTTTTTTATCGATTTGCACTCCTAGGTATGAAATCCTTTCTTCTGTGGTAAGCCGTTGATCCAAAATTCTTGGGGGAAGAATTGGCATCTGCAGTTTTCTCCAAGTGTGCATTATGTGCTTTGTTTTAGAAGTGTTGATGCTAATGCTCCACTTTTGCGTCCATGTTGTAATAGTGGCAAGGAACAAATCCAAGTTGGCAATGGCATCTTCTTGCGAGTTTGCCGATGACAAGATGGCCGTGTCATCTGCATAAGTTGCCAGCATCAGCTTGTCTAAACGTAACGGTGCAGGTAGGGGCATGTCTGATGTGTATAGGGTGTACAGTACGGGCCCTAAAACACTACCCTGCGGAACGCCGGCGCAGATTTCTTTTCGGCTGGAACGCGTACCTCCACAGCAGTCCACAATGAATGTGCGTTCGCTTAGATAGCTATCCATAACTCGGTAGAGGACTTCCGGCAATAGCTGCTTGAGCTTAAATCGCAGTCCGTCATGCCAGACACGGTCAAACGCCTCCTGAATGTCCATATAGACCGCAGAGCAGTATTTATTGTCCTCGTATGCTTCTAGTATGAACTGGGTAACTCGACCCAGTTGTTGTTCAGCAGCATGCTCACGTCTGAAACCGAATTGGTGGCTCGGAATTGCGTTAATGATGTTGTCCAATTGGAACATCCGGCGCAGCAGCAGTCGTTCAAAGATTTTTGAAAAGCCAGCAAGCAAGCTTATTGGCCTGTATGATCCAAGCTGATCAGAAGGCTTGCCTGGCTTTTGGATCATTGTGATCTTGGCACATTTCCACTTGTAAGGAAAGTGTCCAAAGCGAAGGATACCGTTCAAAATAAGCATAAGGTACAGTACTTTCTGGGTAAGTGGCTTCATGCGAATGGGAATCGGGGATCGAGCGGCAGGTTGCCAGGAGCGGGCGAGCAAGCGAGCGAGCGAGCGAATGAGCGAGCAGAAGAGGCAGCATGACAGCATGACAGCAAGGCAGCGAGCAGAAGAGGCAGCATGACAGCAAGGCGGCAAGGCAGCGAGACATTGAGACAGCAAGGCGGCAGGGCAGCGAGACATCGAGACAGCAAGGCAGCAAGGTAGCAAGGCGGCAAGGCAGCGAGACAGCAAGGCGGCAAGGCAGCGAGACACTCCGACTCCAGTTCCAACTCCAGTTCCGATTCCAATTTAGACTCCAAATCCAGCTCAGTGGCCGCTCACTTACTCACCCAGTCGGCCACTCCCAATTGGGAACATTGATGCGCTCAATCTCCAATTCTCAGACCAGAAATTTATTTATTGATATATATTACTTAGAGATGGATAAACTTTATAAATGTTAATGCGTTATTGATGATAAATGTTAGTAGGTATTTTGTGATTATGATTAAGTCTTAAGACTATAAACAATTGTTTTGAATTTGATTCGATTTGATTGTGTGCGTGTGTGTGTATGATACATTGTGTGATGAGTGAAAACAATTATAAGATAATTTGTTGTAATTGGATTAAATACTAAGTATTTGGTGTTAGATGATATACATTAGATGTGTTGTGATAAGAGTTGATGTAATATACAATTGGGGTTGGTGCGGCGTCAGTATAATTGACAAGAGTTGCGCTGTTTAGGCTTTTCAAGTGTGAGAGAGAGATTCTTTTTATTTTGAATTGAAATATTTTAGAGAGATCATGCGTATTCTTTGCGTATTTAGGAATAGTTTTAGGAATTTATATTTTAAATGTTAAGACGATATAAAAGTGGTGGCATGCTCACAGTGCTCAAAGCCAGGCGTGTGCGCATATTATTATATATATATATATATATATATATTGTTATGACAGAGCGAATGCTTGCGCTCGTGCGTATATACGATTACAAATACATACCAGCAAGTTTGTGCGCTTGCGGATATATATATATGTATGTATGAGTATATGATTAGCGACGAGTATGCAGCGTTAGGTAAAAAGCCACCGTGTGTTGATATTTTTTTGACGGCTTGTTATGATATGGGTATGTGTGTTTAAAATGCTCGAATGAACACTGCAAATGGCTGCAGCGAGAATGTTACATCTTCGAGGTATGCCATTTGATCGTCAAGTGTGATTCTATTAAGGATTTTGGCATAATTGACAAGGTTCATCAAATATTTTGTTTTTGAACTGTATCTCTCGAAAATATTTCAATGGGGAGAATTACTATGTATATATGTGCAGTTGCAATAGGAGGATTGATCGGCCGCATGCCATTCTCTCACACTATAAAAGGCAGTTTCTTTAATAGTAAACATTAGCATCGGCCGAACAATACGAGAATCTAATTTGTTCTTGTATTGCAACTCATCATATATAGAAGTATGGGAGAGGGTATTAAGTTAAAATGTAGTTAATACATGTACATATATAAATATATATATATATATATATATATATATATATATATATATATATATATATATATGTAAGTAGTGACTAAAGCTGATTGATTAAAGCTGTAGCTGTTTTTGATGTTGTTGCTGGAGCTGTTATTCGGCGGCGGTTGATTGATGGTGCTGCTAACGGCCGCTACTGAGGAATAGTTGCTAGCTTTGTGCGGCGGCAGCTGATGATTTTTGTTGTTGATGTTGATTGTTGATTGAGCCGCTGCTGGTTGGCATATAATGCTGATGACAGTAGCAAGGATGATGATGATGAGGTTCAATCAGCTGGGCAGTATTTTAGTTGGCCGTGTGTGATTGGGAGCAATTGGCACAGTTTGCCGGTAAGCTTATAGGCTTGGAACATTGCTGCGATAAGTGCTCCTGACCGCATTTCACGCAGCGCGGATTGTGATGACAATAGCGCGCCGTGTGATTATATCGCTGGCAGCGGTGGCATTGAGGCAATTTCCTGTCGTCGATTTTTGGCCACTCAAAACGGACTAAGAATTTGCATAATTCCCGGACATTGAAAATTGTTGTAGGATTCCTTATTGAATTTGGAGCTAATTCAATAAAGAATAAGTTTGGCCGGTGGTGACCAGAATCATTGCGATTCCGATAAACAGGGTTGTATACATTTCGTATTATATAGCCCATATCAGACAGCTCACTTCGGATATTGGTTGTGCTAATGGAGGCGTGAATGCCTCGCACGACAACCCGAATTGAGCGCTGATCACGTTTCTGGTAAGTATTAAATTTGATGGAGCTATCTGTTTCAAGAATTTGGATAATATGTTCGTGTGTTTGGGTCGATTTGGGTATGATTCGTAGGATGCCAGGGCCACCCAATTTTAGTCCATAGTCAACTATGGGTGGGTTGTGCCCGTTTAATTTGGCCACTAACGAATCGATGCCATTCCGATTGGATTCATTATGCTGGACGCATATTTGTGGTGGTTTGAACTGTTTTGGAGCAGAACTAGAGGCCGTATGTTGTTCGTGTTGTTGTTTGATGGGGGCAGAAAGGAAATTGGGCACCATATTAGCAGAAATGTTGGCGACAGCATTGGGAGCGGGGATTGTTGTTGTAGCAGCCGATGTTGAAGCTGTTATTGAAGTAGCTACTGTTGCTGCTGTTTGAGCCGTCGGTGCATTTTGGGATGATGTTGTTACTGCAGGAGCTAGCATTGATGAAGATGATGGACATACTGTTAAAGATGATTGTACAGCAGAAACAAGACTGTTGATCATAGCAATCTCTTGTCGCTGTTTAGGCGACGATTGCGATTGTGGTTGCAGTTGGTGGTTAGACACAACTAGATCGGATTCAGATAGAAGACTGAATCGATTTGATGTTGGTCGAGCATTGCGAGGCGCTTCTTGTTGTGTTAGACGGGTTTTGGCTGAGAATTTGCGGTTTGAAATGCGTGCAGCCCTCCGCCGTGTCTGACTGATAGTTTTAGTGGATGTATGTTGTTGCTTTTGGGGCAGAGCGCCCGAAATGGTAAGATTGTTGGACAGATTTTTGCTAAAGATGGGCAAGTTGCTATTGATGCAATCACCGTTGTTGCTGCTGGTGGCGCTGCTGTTAATTTCGCTGTTAATAATTGTGTTTTGTGTCAGGGGAGCAACATTATTGTCAGCCAGTGCGACTGCATATGATGGGAAGGATAGAGTTTCTGTTGTTGTTGTTGCCGCTGCTGTTGCTAAGAGTGGAGGAGCAATAGTTGAAGCATTTCGCGATGTAGCGATCATCAGCAGATTAGCTGCTGTTGACATAGATGGATCGCTATCAATACCCTCGATATCAATAAAAAGGTCGCTTGAGGAGTGTCTTTTGTTTTTATTATTGTTGTTATTATTGTTGTTGTTGTGAATATTTTGATTATAGTTGGCATGGCCAGCCGCATTTCGTGCATTTGTTAATTGTGTTTGCACATCAATAGAGCTGTCAGACTCTAGCTGTGCAATGAGTCTCTTGTATTTAGCTAGCTGTGTTTGCTGATCAGCTGTTAGAATTCTGTTGTTATTGTTTTGGATTGAATGTATAATGGAGGTCGAGCTTGAATTCGCCGCGGCGTACACTACATTCGTCTCGCTCGCACCTCTCTCGCTTGATCTGAAGCTAACTGGTTGTCCCCCTTGCGTCTGCCTGGCGTGCAAAGTTGATGCCGATGTTTGGGCAAGGGGTGTAGGGGTAGATAGCAGAGTCGTTGTTCTTGCTAATAATTTTGTCGTAGGGGTTGGCGTCATCAAGTCTGGTGCATTTAGCACAGTTTTTGCTGATTTGGGCAATGACATCGGCGATAGCGACATATCGGATAAGTCGGAGATTAGGCCAGGCGATATGGCGAGAATAGAGGATGGAGAGGATGTTTGTTTTGATTGTGACATTTTTTAGGATATTTGAGAGTCAAAATTGACAGAGAATGCAAGAGAGTGAAATACCGACGGCACGGCAAGATAATTGAAGAAGTTAATGTTGAAATGTATAAATATTATTATAGGTTATTTTTTGGCGGCGACACGCAGGAAGATTAGTTGTGATTTAACCAATTAATCGAGGATAGAATGAAGAAAAAGGAGTGAGAATTTGTATATTGTTATTTTTGTTATAAATAGTGACGATTGTTGTTATTGTTGTTTTATTTGTTTTTTATTTTTGTACTGGTCGTAGATCTAATGTGCAATCAATAAGAATGCTAAAAGCTAATTGCGTTGGTTAATGGATATTTAGGCAAATATATTGACTACGTATATATAAGTAATAAATGTATGTACATATAAATATGTTAGTGTGTTATGTTAATGGAAAAGATCTATGAAGAGAGGGAGAAAAGGTGGCGAGTTGAGACAGTGAGTGTCAGTGTGTATGGCAGGTCGCCCTCCTGTATAAAGTCTCTCTAGTCCTTTTTCCTTGATTTCGAAATAAAAAAGGCTTTTTATTTTGGTTGCCGTCTAGGATAATGGACAGCAAGGTTCCAGGCAAAGGGAAGAGCAAGCTTGAAGCACACACTAAAAAGGAGTGTGTCCTGGATAAGTGGAAGTTTCCGTCAAAATGATTGTTATGCCTGCGGTTGTCTGGACGGCTTGTTTGCGTTTGTTGTTTTTGCGCAGTGTTGCAGCTGCGCTTTTGTACGTTTACTCTTTCTCACTTGTTTCGTGCCCAAAGTGTGTCAGTGGGCAAGATGGTGAGGGGGGAGAGGTGTCACTTTGAGAGACCACTAGATGTCAAATGTTTGATAGGTTGTAATGTGGCCAAAATTACGCACACATATGTACATATACACAAGCACACACATGCATGTGTATACTGTGTGACCAGAAATAATGTGCAAGTGTATGTCCGTGAGCATCAAAACAAACGCGTGCGCATATGTGGGTAAGATACTTGGAGGAATTTGTGCAATGTGTATTTTTCAGTTTTGAGTAAGGAAACTAGATGCCAATGTATGATTGCAAGTGTGTGTATGGGTAAGTATATATGTATATGAGTGTGAATGTATGTGGAGCTCACTACAGAGTTAGTTGCGCGACAGCAACTGTATTATAGCTAACCTGCACGGCGTATAAACGCACAAACATACATATGTTGACTTATTGGTTTATTGTGTAAGGTCAGCTGCTTGGTTATGGCAATTAAGGGGAGAGAGATGTATATATGTATAGGTTAGCAATTTGGCATCTTTTTCTTTTTTGTTTTTATTTTTGTTTTTGTTCAAGAAAATATTTGTATTTTTGTGTTTGGTGAAAATTATGTGTGTGTGTGTTTTTTATTTTTTATCATTTTTTGACAGTAATTACAAAGAGATTGCTCTATTTTTGTGTGAGTGTGTATATATATATGTTAAGGCATATATGTTATGAACAGAGTAGAGGTTAGCACGTATACAGGCAATTGGATATATAAATACATGTATATATACGTATATGCATGGATATACGCATATGTATGTGACGATGGAGTAGTTTAATTATAATAGAAAATGTATGAGCATATAATTTATTGTTTGAAAATGTTAAGTTATTTTATATTTAGTCGTTGATTAGTAAGTTAAGATTTTAGGTTAAATACGAATTGATGTCAATTGACAGACGAACGTCACTATGTTTTGGCACGGGTTTGTGTCAGAAAAAAGGCGAAAGTAAAGAATTCAGCGCACACGTACACACACGCACAGAAGTATGCTATATAAGCAGGGGTCTGCACTTATGCATGCACATATGCGGCATGAGAGGACAAGGAAGAGAATGTAGAAAGGAATGTACTGGAGGCTGCACACATACAGAGACAATATGCTTGTACTATGTTTCGCACACACACATATGTACATAAAAGTACACGTGTTCAGTTTCTTTCCCTCTATCCACTCTCGACCACTATCCTTTCACCACCATAGTTCACATTATTTCACAATTCCACTATTTATTGTTTTATAGTTTCACTATTTCACGTTTTTCAGGGTCTCAAAATGGAATTTACTTTTACTTTTACTTTTACTTTCACAATTTTCAGTTTTTTAGTTTTTCAATTTATCAATTTTTAGTCGACCGGCCAAGAGAAAACACGTCCGTTCTGGGTAAGTGGCTTCATGCGAATGGGAATCGGGGATCGAGCGGCAGGTTGCCAGGAGCGGGCGAGCAAGCGAGCGAGCGAGCGAATGAGCGAGCAGAAGAGGCAGCATGACAGCATGACAGCAAGGCAGCGAGCAGAAGAGGCAGCATGACAGCAAGGCGGCAAGGCAGCGAGACATTGAGACAGCAAGGCAGCAAGGCGGCAAGGCAGCGAGACAGCAAGGCGGCAGGGCAGCGAGACATCGAGACAGCAAGGCAGCAAGGTAGCAAGGCGGCAAGGCAGCGAGACAGCAAGGCGGCAAGGCAGCGAGACAGCAAGGCGGCAAGGCAGCGAGACACTCCGACTCCAGTTCCAGCTCCAGTTCCGATTCCAATTTAGACTCCAAATCCAGCTCAGTGGCCGCTCACTCACTCACCCAGTCGGCCACTCCCAATTGGGAACATTGATGCGCTCAATCTCCAATTCTCAGACCAGAAATTTATTTATTGATATATATTACTTAGAGATGGATAAACTTTATAAATGTTAATGCATTTTTGATGATAAATGTTAGTAGGTATTTTGTGATTATGATTAAGTCTTAAGACTATAAACAATTGTTTTGAATTTGATTCGATTTGATTGTGTGCGTGTGTGTGTATGATACATTGTGTGATGAGTGAAAACAATTATAAGATAATTTGTTGTAATTGGATTAAATACTAAGTATTTGGTGTTAGATGATATACATTAGATGTGTTGTGATAAGAGTTGATGTAATATACAATTGGGGTTGGTGCGGCGTCAGTAAATAATGTTTACCATAAGCCAGCAGTTAATTGACAAGAGTTGCGCTGTTTAGGCGTTTCAAGTGAGAGAAAGAGAGATTCCTTTTATTTTGAATTGAAATATTTTAGAGAGATCATGCAGGAATTTACATTTTAAATGTTAAGACGATATAAAAGTCGTGGCATGCTCACAGTGCTCAAAGCCAGGCGTGTGCGCATATTATTATATATATATATATATATATATATATATATTTATAGAGGTTAATTCCAAAGTTTATTAAACGATGAAAAAAATATATTTTTTTAGGGGAAGCAAGTCTTCTTTTTATTGATGTCAATTTGCAACTAAATAAACTTAAATCAATTCTGGCCCTAGTAACCTGTGGCTTAGCGGCAGCGGCGTTGGCAGCGGCGTCGCTGCTGATGTTGTTGGCCCGTTGGGCAATTCTTCTTGGAATTTTCGGCGGTTGCCAGTCGGCGCGTGGAGGAAATGGCACAGACACCAAGTCAGCATTTTGCTGCACTTCTTATGAGGTGTTGCAATGCTTATTGGGACTGTATGAATTTATTTGTTGTTAACTCTTCCCCCTTTGATTTAAGCTTGTCCTCAAGCGATCATCAGAAGAAAGGTATGTTGTTGAACCTGAGGTTGTTGGCATCTGTATTTTGTATTTGGATATGCGTTGGTTCTATTCTGGGGCCTTCTTGTTCTTTGTTCAGTTGCAGTATTCTATTTTTCTTTTTTCTCTTCAATACGTGTAATACACAGGTAAGAAGGATGGCAACTGTGAACAGAGTTATGAAACCGACTCTATTTGCTAAAGAGTGCGTCTGAAGTTTTTGCATGTTTTTTATGTTGCTGAATTCTTGATTATTGATGATGCCTCTCACGCTTCTTTTCTCTTCTTGCCATCTAATAGTGCCGTTGAAGTCGTTCGCCAGTATTAGTCCATCGTTGATTTCTTCGATCTCGGTGATATGATCTGCATTGCTAAAGCCACAGAGCGCTTGTTCTCCACTAACTAACTTAGGTATATAGTTATTAGTGTTAAAGTTTACAATATTTGATTTGTTACAAATTTTAATATTATGATATCTTTTACAATTGTTGTTTATGCCATAAATTGTTTTATTACAATGAAACAGTTCGTTAAATTCTAAATTTATAATATTGTTATTTTTCACTACTGGCTTTATTATGGTATTCTTGCATTCTATTTCTTCTAAATTTGAAATTTTCACAATATAAAACAAGGTTGTTCCATTATGCAAAATGGACACATCTGCAAATTCTAGCATTTATTTAATGTTTAAAGGTGACGTATTGCTTTAACTGTCCTCATTAATAGTAATCTGTAATTTTTATGTATTTTTTATGTTGCTTTTATGGATTATCTTGTCAGTTGTTGTTAGTACGGTTGTGTTTCTATTTTCTTTAACTATTTCTTTTTTGTATCTGGGTGATAGTTTGGTACCTAATCTGGTATTGACTTTGACGAATATTTCTTGACCTGGTGTATAGGTTCGAATGTCGTTGCGTTTTTTGTTATGATTCTGCATGTCAGTCGATTGTTTCTGTTTGAGTCTGTCAATGTTCTCTTTCCTAGCTTTTTCGTATTGATCTGGGTCTGTAGTCACGTTTCTGCCGAAGAATATGTCTAGTGGTCTCTTGTTAGTTGTTGAGTGTATAGTGTAGTTGTAGTCGTATATTGATTTGTTAAGAAGTTCTTCAAATGTTCTGTGTTCTCGTTTTCTTTTATTACATCTCATAATATCTGATAGTGTTGAATGAAATCTTTCTACCTGACCATTCACTGCGCTTTTGTAGGGTGGTGTTTTATAAACTTCTATACCTAATTGGTCCTGCATCATAAAAGTGATTGAGGCTGAATTAAGGGATTTTTCGTTATCTATTACAACGGCTTTAGGTACGCCAAAATAAAATAGGATTTCATGGAGTGGTTTTTTAATGTCTTCTATTGCCCTAGATTTGATTATTCGTCCCTGAGCTAATTTTGAAAATTTATCTACTGCTGTTAGTACTAAGTTCTTTTCTGTCGTGTATATGTCGATATGGATTGTATGTCCTGGGTATTCGGGGATTGGTGTTTCTTTGAGTTTTGGGTTAGTTGGATGTCTATCGTATTTTTCTTCTTTACAAACTTGACACTGTTTGACTAATTCTGTTATTCGTTGCTTCATTTTTGGGAAATAAAAACTTTCGGACAATTGCATTTTGTTTTCTAGTGCGTTGCGGTGAGCTCTGTTGTGTGTAACCAATATCTTCTCATCTTGCTCTGTTTCATTTGTTAAATCTTTTACTTGAGACTGCGTGAATTTAATCTTGAAGTTACTAAAATGTTGGGGATATATCTGTTGAATTTGGTTCATTATTTCCTCTGAGGTTATTATTCCGTTAATTACGGATGGATTTAGATGAGCTTTCAGTATTTGTGTAAGGTCGTGTTCTGTAAAGTCTGGTCGAGTTATTGTATGTCTGTGAAATGTTGGGAATGGGATGTGGAACTTGTAATCTGTTTCGTTGGCTTTGCTGAGAAATATCTGGTTTTTGAATACATTTATTGGGGCTTCTATGCTTGGTATTAAATTGTGACTTGAACTGTCTGCACTGTGCTGGGTGGAGGCTACTGATCCGATATTATTGATTACAGGGATTCGTGATAGCGCATCGGCTACAATATTATCCCTACCTGGCTTATAGAGGAGTTCATAGTCGAACTCTTCCAGGTACGCTTTCCACCTTTTTATTCTTGCGTTGCCGTTCCAACTGCTAAGAGAGTGGGTTAAGGGCTGATGGTCGGTGTATATTTTTACTCTTGCCTTACCGTAAAGGTAATTTTTGAGGGCTTTTAGGGCCCAAATTATTGCCAACATTTCCCTTTCGTTTGTGGCATAGTTCTCTTCTGTTTTAGAGAGAGTTCTAGAGAGAAAACAAATGGGTCGCTTATTCTGGGATAGAACAGCGCCAATAGCAAAGTTGGATGCATCTGTTGTCAGATGAAACTCTTTGCTGAAGTCCGGGTAATGGAGTATTACCTCGTTTGAAACCATGGCGTTTTTTATTTTATTAAATGCTTCAACTGCTTCTTCGTTGAGATTAATGAGCTTTTTAGCGGATTGGTTTTTGGACACACGTCCATCTTCCCCTCTTAAAAGAGAGGTAAGGGGCTTTGCCAACTTAGCGAAGTCTTTTATGAATCTTCTATAATAGCTGGCAAGGCCAATAAAAGATGTTAAATCTTTGAGAGTTTTGGGAGGTGGGTACTTTCCTATGGTCTCTATCTTGTTGGGATTGGCTTCAATACCTTTGTCTGAGATGACAAATCCCAGGAATTCTACTCTGCTTTTAAAGAACTCGCATTTGTCCAACTGACATTTCATGTTGGCTTCCTGTAGAGTTCTGAATATGGCGCTAAGGTGACGCGCATGCGATTCATCATCTTTGCTAAAGATAATGATATCGTCAATGTAGATGAAGCATATTTTTCCAATATACTCACGAAGGATGTCGTCAAGGGCTCTCTGGAAAATTGAGGGCGCATTCTTGAGTCCGAAGGGGAGTCGTGTAAACTCGTATTTTCCGTTGTTAACGGAGAAGGCAGTTTTTTCTATGTCTGACTCTTTGAGGGGGATTTGGTGAAATCCACTTTTCAAATCTAAGACAGAGAATACTTTATTATTGCCTAGCTGTGCCAATACCTCGTTAATTTCGGGTATAGGGTATTTATCTGCGGTAGTTTCTTTATTTAGTTTCCTATAGTCTATGACCATGCGATATTTCTTTTGCCCGGAGGCATCTAGTATGGGGAGCGGGAGGGTCGGATTATTCCGTCCTCTAAAAGTTCCTTAATTTGGTTGTGTACCTCGTCTTTTAAAGACATTGGAAATTGGTAGAATTTCGAGTATATTGGGGAATCGGTTTTGGTTCTGATTTCTGCTCTAACGTTAGTTGTGTAGGTCAATTTTTCGTCCGGATTTGCGAAGAGACTTGGGTGCATTTTAACAAGTTGATTTAGGCTATTTTTTTGTTCGTGTGTCATGTGGTCTGTCCGTGGTATAACCGTGTTTACTGCCTCGATTCTTTTCTGCTTAATGGGTATGCAAATATTATTCTTGATTATGAGTAGATTCTTGCTGCTTTGTATTGACAGACTGTCGTTACCTAATATAGCGTTAAATGATTTTAAGGTGGGTAAGAGAAAGAATTTTATTTTTATGTCATTTCTATTAAAAAGATTAGCGAACTTGTGGTGTGTAATTTTGATGCTTCCGCCGACTGTGACGGCTTCGAAGGGCTTTTCGTTTGGGATTGGTTCGGACACGAATTTGGGTTGGATATAATTTTTGTTTGATCCTGTATCTATTATTATTTTGAGTAATTTTCCGCTCCTCATCTTACATTCTATGTAAGGAAGAGAGGAGCTCTTTATCCTAAAAAATTAATGTCTGAATGTTCATACTGGCTATTTTGTCCGTCATCTGCTTCTTCAAATTGTTGGGTATATTCATTTAATGGCTGCTCGTATTCGGTCTGCTGTTCGTAATTTAGCATTGATTGTACGTATTCCTCCATGGTCACATAGTTGTCAGTGTTTTCTGTCTCGGTCTGTTCTTCCCCTGTTTGTATATTGAAATTTCTTTGTTTTTTGTCCGTGGCGTTTGTTGGTGGTGGAGGTCTTTTGCCTACTTCAAAGTTGGGTCTGTTCATGTAGTTTATCATCCTTGTGCGGATGCTTTGGTCCACGTCCATTGGCTCAGGACGTGGTTGGGGTTTGGGTGCAGAAGGTCTATTGGGTACGTATACCTGTTGTGGTTGTGTCTGGTAAGTTCTTTGATTAGGGTGTTGTGGAGTCGGTCCATTATTGTTATAAGTCGGTGGTCCATAGTTTGTATTGGTTGGCCAAGGTGTATGAATCGGGAGTTGGGGCCTGAAGCTAATAGGTGGTGGCCTAAAGGTTTGGGCGAAAGAAGGATGGGCTGTTCGAGGTGGCAATATAGGTGGTGGTACACTTCTATTCTGGTTTCTGACATGTGTCTGTTGATTCCTATTCAAAGCCATGTTAGTGCGATAGCTTTGATTTTCTAATTTCAAACAATAATGAAGGGCTGAAGGTAGATCTGCTGGTTCCTTTATTCCAAGGATCCGTGGTAACGCTCCCTTCAAACCTCTAATGAAGGTGTCTAATGATTTATCTCTGTATATTTTTGTCATAAGGGTTTCCGATTCTCTATTTAATTCCATGCAGCCTACTTTATTTAGTATCAGCGACAAGTGGTTGTAGACAACCTGGTAGAATTCTTCTACTGTCTGGTTGTTAACCTGCACTAACATTGTCATCTGATATTCTAATGTTTCCAGATCTCTTTTGTCTGCGTAGTGCAGCGTGAGACATTTGGAGATAGCGCTCCAATTAAGGGGAACATTATACGACTCGAGAGCCGTGTCAGCATTGCCAGTGATTTTGTTTCTCACTGTATGCAATATGCCGAAGTATTTCGGCGAACCTGCTTCGGCTGCATAGGCTGAGAGTATACGATCTACACTCTTTTTCCATGAGCTAAATTCCGCTGGATTACCGGAAAATTCTCTGAGGCTTTTAACTATGTCCGGAACTCTGTCCAAGTCGTTCAAATTGTGGTTGGCAGTTATCGTTTGGTCGTCTACGTCACTAAACTCCCTAGAGGGGTTGACCAATTGCTTTACTAACGTCGGCAATTGTTGTGCCAGAATCTGGCTAACCGTGGCTGCTATCACCTGCTCTGCGTTATTCGCCATGCCTCTATTTTGTAAATGTTCGTTTTGTCTGTCGAGATGTCGTTGTTGCTGTCTGTTCAAGTTATGTCCGCCTACCTGTGGTTGATCTGATACTATTGGGGGCCTAACTAAATTGCTTTCATTAGCCATAAACAAGAGATATTACTAATATTGTATATTTTAAGATATTTTGAAATATTTTTAAACCTAGTATTAGTTTTCTTATTCTATATATTGTTGATTTTTATCGTTTCTTTTCTTTGTGGCTGGTTTCTTCCTTCTACTTTGGAGGGTCCCTTGGGAATCGCAAAGTTGGATTTTAGTTATACTACGTTTGTAGTCTTTATGTTTGTTTATCGTTTTACACTTTTTTATCTTTCTTATTGTTCTAAAATGTTTTTGTAATTCTTTTTCTTATAATTCGATTTCGCTTTTGTGTTAGTTGTTCTTTTGTGTCTTTCACTTATTTTCTAACTTACAGTACTATTTTTGATGTGGCAACCTCCCCTGCCGGTCCGTTCTTTTTGAAACCTTTGGGTATCTACTGGGGATCCTGCGACCAGTCTTCGTTGAGAGTATCCTGCGGGCGGGCCTTACAAGATGTGTTGTCCACCGATGGGCAAATTGCACAATTAAGTTCCAATTGCCTTTCGCGAATTTTACCAATCGTTGAATTTAATCGACGAGAGTTGCACTGGTATTGCTTTCGCGTATAACCGACTAACGCGCACGTAGAAGCGTTTTGTTCTTTTGTAACACGAGCCGGTCCCTGCTCGGGCGCTAGTTAATTCCAAAGTTTATTAAACGATGAAAAAAATATATTTTTTTAGGGGAAGCAAGTCTTCCTTTTATTGATGTCAATTTGCAACTAAATAAACTTAAATCAATTCTAGCCCTAGTAACCTGTGGCTTAGCGGCAGCGGCGTTGATGTTGTTGGCCCGTTGGGCAATTCTTCTTGGAATTTTCGGCGGTTGCCAGTCGGCGCGTGGAGGAAATGGCACAGACACCAAGTCAGCATTTTGCTGCACTTCTTATGAGGTGTTGCAATGCTTATTGGGACTGTATGAATTTATTTGTTGTTAACTTATATATTGTTATGACAGAGCGAATGCTTGCGCTCGTGCGTATATACGATTACAAATACATACCAGCAAGTTTGTGCGCTTGCGGGTATATATATATGTATGTATGAGTATATGATTAGCGACGAGTATGCAGCGTTAGGTAAAAAGCCACCGTGTGTTGATATTTTTTTGACGGCTTGTTATGATATGGGTATGTGTGTTTAAAATGCTCGAATGAACACTGCAAATGGCTGCAGCGAGAATGTTACGTCTTCGAGGTATGCCATTTGATCGTCAAGTGTGATTCTATTAAGGATTTTGGCATAATTGACAAGGTTCATCAAATATTTTGTTTTTGGACTGTATCTCTCGAAAATATTTCAATGGGGAGAATTACTATGTATATATGTGCAGTTGCAATAGGAGGATTGATCGGCCGCATGCCATTCTCTCACACTATAAAAGGCAGTTTCTTTAATAGTAAACATTAGCATCGGCCGAACAATACGAGAATCTAATTTGTTCTTGTATTGCAACTCATCATATATAGAAGTATGGGAGAGGGTATTAAGTTAAAATGTAGTTAATACATGTACATATATAAAATATATAATATATATATATATATATATATATGAGTAGTGACTAAAGCTGATTGATTAAAGCTGTAGCTGTTTTTGATGTTGTTGCTGGAGCTGTTATTCGGCGGCGGTTGGAATAGGAATAGTTGCTAGCTTCGTGCGGCGGCAGCTGATGATTTTTGTTGTTGATGTTGATTGTTGATTGAGCCGCTGCTGGTTGGCATATAATGCTGATGACGGTAGCAAGGATGATGATGATGAGGTTCAATCAGCTGGGCAGTATTTTAGTTGGCCGTGTGTGATTGGGAGCAATTGGCACAGTTTGTCGGTAAGTTTATAGGCTTGAAACATTGCTGCGATAAGTGCTCCTGACCGCATTTCACGCAGCGCGGATTGTGATGACAATAGCGCGCCGTGTGATTATATCGCTGGCAGCGGTGGCATTGAGGCAATTTCCTGTCGTCGATTTTTGGCCACTCAAAACGGACTAAGAATTTGCATAATTCCCGGACATTGAAAATTGTTGTAGGATTCCTTATTGAATTTGGAGCTAATTCAATAAAGAATAAGTTTGGCCGGTGGTGACCAGAATCATTGCGATTCCGATAAACAGGGTTGTATACATTTCGTATTATATAGCCCATATCAGACAGCTCACTTCGGATATTGGTTGTGCTAATGGAGGCGTGAATGCCTCGCACGACAACCCGAATTGAGCGCTGATCACGTTTCTGGTAAGTATTAAATTTGATGGAGCTATCTGTTTCAAGAATTTGGATAATATGTTCGTGTGTTTGGGTCGATTTGCGTATGATTCGTAGGATGCCAGGGCCACCCAATTTTAGTCCATAGTCAACTATGGGTGGGTTGTGCCCGTTTAATTTGGCCACTAACGAATCGATGCCATTCCGATTGGATTCATTATGCTGGACGCATATTTGTGGTGGTTTGAACTGTTTTGGAGCAGAACTAGAGGCCGTATGTTGTTCGTGTTGTTGTTTGATGGGGGCAGAAAGGAAATTGGGCACCATATTAGCAGAAATGTTGGCGACAGCATTGGGAGCGGGGATTGTTGTTGTAGCAGCCGATGTTGAAGCTGTTATTGAAGTAGCTACTGTTGCTGCTGTTTGAGCCGTCGGTGCATTTTGGGATGATGTTGTTACTGCAGGAGCTAGCATTGATGAAGGTGATGGACATACTGTTAAAGATGATTGTACAGCAGAAGCAAGACTGTTGATCATAGCAATCTCTTTTCGCTGTTTAGGCGACGATTGCGATTGTGGTTGCAGTTGGTGGTTAGACACAACTAGATCGGATTCAGATAGAAGACTGAATCGATTTGATGTTGGTCGAGCATTGCGAGGCGCGTCTTGTTGTGTTAGACGGGTTTTGGCTGAGAATTTGCGGTTTGAAATGCGTGCAGCCCTCCGCCGTGTCTGACTGATAGTTTTAGTGGATGTATGTTGTTGCTTTTGGGGCAGAGCGCCCGAAATGGTAAGATTGTTGGACAGATTTTTGCTAAAGATGGGCAAGTTGCTATTGATGCAATCACCGTTGTTGCTGCTGGTGGCGCTGCTGTTAATTTCGCTGTTAATAATTGTGTTTTGTGTCAGGGGAGCAACATTATTGTCAGCCAGTGCGACTGCATATGATGGGAAGGATAGAGTTTCTGTTGTTGTTGTTGCCGCTGCTGTTGCTAAGAGTGGAGGAGCAATAGTTGAAGCATTTCGCGATGTAGCGATCATCAGCAGATTAGCTGCTGTTGACATAGATGGATCGCTATCAATACCCTCGATATCAATAAAAAGGTCGCTTGAGGAGTGTCTTTTGTTTTTATACCCTGAACCCATTAAAAATGGGTAAAAGGGGTATTATGTTTTTGTGCAAAATCCAAATGTATGTAACAGGCAGAAGGAAGCATCTCCGACTTCATAAAGTATATATATTCTTGATCAGCATTAATAGCCGAGTCGATCTAGCCATGTCCGTCTGTCTGTCCGTCCGTCCGTCCGTCCGTCCGTCCGTCCGATGCTCCTAGTTCCTACGCAGATCGAGTTTGTTTCCGATAATCGATAACTTGCCCCGTTTCCAAGTAATCGATAAAAATGTATATCGATATCCTGTTTTTTAAGCAATTTTGGTAAATAATAAGAGCTAGAGTTACCAAACTTGACATGTTGCTTCTAGAAAAGTATATATATATCGATTATCTTTCATTTTATACCTATCGCCACCTCCCCGCTACTCTCTATCTATAAGCGCGCGCTGCATTTGGTGTTGGAATATGAGGGTTCAGGGGTATCCCCTAGTCGGGAGCTCCCGACTAGAACCTCTTACTTGTTATACCCTGAACCCATCAAAAATGGGTAAAAGGGGTATTATGTTTTTGTGCAAAATCCAAATGTATGTAACAGGCAGAAGGAAGCATCTCCGACCCCATAAAGTATATATATTCTTGATCAGCATTAATAGCCGAGTCGATCTAGCCATGTCCGTCCGTCCGTCCGTCCGTCCGTCCGTATGTATGAACGCAAGGATCTCAGAACCTATAAGAGCTAGAGACTTGAAATTTTAGATGTAGATGCTCCTAGTTCCTACGCAGATCGAGTTTGTTTCCGATAATCGATAACTTGCCCCGTTTCCAAGTAATCGATAAAAATGTATATCGATATCCTGTTTTTTAAGCAATTTTGGTAAATAATAAGAGCTAGAGTTACCAAACTTGACATGTTGCTTCTAGAAAAGTATATATATATCGATTATCTTTCATTTTATACCTATCGCCACCTCCCCGCTACTCTCTATCTATAAGCGCGCGCTGCATTTGGTGTTGGAGTATGAGGGTTCAGGGTATCCCCTAGTCGGGAGCTCCCGACTAGAACCTCTTACTTGTTATTATTGTTGTTGTTGTGAATATTTTGATTATAGTTGGCATGGCCAGCCGCATTTCGTGCATTTGTTAATTGTGTTTGCACATCAATAGAGCTGTCAGACTCTAGCTGTGCAATGAGTCTTTTGTATTTAGCTAGCTGTGTTTGCTGATCAGCTGTTAGAATTCTGTTGTTATTGTTTTGGATTGAATGTATAATGGAGGTCGAGCTTGAATTCGCCGCGGCGTACACTACATTCGTCTCGCTCGCACCTCTCTCGCTTGATCTGAAGCTAACTGGTTGTCCCCCTTGCGTCTGCCTGGCGTGCAAAGTTGATGCCGATGTTTGGGCAAGGGGTGTAGGGGTAGATAGCAGAGTCGTTGTTCTTGCTAATAATTTTGTCGTAGGGGTTGGCGTCATCAAGTCTGGTGCATTTAGCACAGTTTTTGCTGATTTGGGCAATGACATCGGCGATAGCGACATATCGGATAAGTCGGAGATTAGGCCAGGCGATATGGCGAGAATAGAGGATGGAGAGGATGTTTGTTTTGATTGTGACATTTTTTAGGATATTTGAGAGTCAAAATTGACAGAGAATGCAAGAGAGTGAAATACCGACGGCACGGCAAGATAATTGAAGAAGTTAATGTTGAAATGTATAAATATTATTATAGGTTATTTTTTGGCGGCGACACGCAGGAAGATTAGTTGTGATTTAACCAATTAATCGAGGATAGAATGAAGAAACAAGTAAGAGGTTCTAGTCGGGAGCTCCCGACTAGGGGATACCCTGAACCCTCATACTCCAACACCAAATGCAGCGCGCGCTTATAGATATAGAGTAGCGAGGAGGTGGCGATAGGTATAAAATGAAAGATAATCGATATATATATACTTTTCTAGAAGCAACATGTCAAGTTTGGTAACTCTAGCTCTTATTATTTACCAAAATTGCTTAAAAACAGGATATCGATATACATTTTTATCGATTACTTGGAAACGGGGCAAGTTATCGATTATCGGAAACAAACTCGATCTGCGTAGGAACTAGGAGCATCTACATCTAAAATTTCAGTCTCTAGCTCTTATAGGTTCCGAGATCCTTGCGTTCATACATACGGACGGACGGACAGACAGACAGACGGACGGACGGACGGACGGACGGACGGACGGACAGACAGACGGACATGGCTAGATCGACTCGGTATTAATGCTGATCAAGAATATATATACTTTATGGGGTCGGAGATGCTTCCTTCTGCCTGTTACATACATTTGGATTTTGCACAAAAACATAATACCCCTTTTACCCATTTTTAATGGGTTCAGGGTATAAAAAGAGTGAGAATTTGTATATTGTTATTATACCCTGAACCCATTAAAAATGTGTAAAAGGGGTATTATGTTTTTGTGCAAAATCCAAATGTATGTAACAGGCAGAAGGAAGCATCTCCGACCCCATAAAGTATATATATTCTTGATCAGCATTAATAGCCGAGTCGATCTAGCCATGTCCGTCTGTCTGTCCGTCCGTCCGTCCGTCCGTCCGTCCGTCCGTCCGTCCGTCCGTCCGTCCGTCCGTCCGTCCGTCCGTCCGTCCGTCCGTCCGTCCGTATGTATGAACGCAAGGATCTCAGAACCTATAAGAGCTAGAGACTTGAAATTTTGGATGTAGGTGCTCCTAGGTCCTACGCAGATCGAGTTTGTTTCCGATAATCGATAACTTGCCCCGTTTCCAAGTAATCGATAAAAATGTATATCGAAATCCCGTTTTTTAAGCAATTTTGGTAAATAATAAGAGCTAGAGTTACCAAACTTGACATGTAGCTTCTAGAAAAGTATATATATATCGATTATCTTTCATTTTATACCTATCGCCACCTCCCCGCTACTCTCTATCTACAAGCGCGCGCTGCATTTGGTGTAGGAATATGAGGGTTCAGGGTATCCCCTAGTCGGGAACTCCCGACTAGAACCTCTTACTTGTTTTTGTTATAAATAGTGGCGATGAAACGCCAAATTGTTGTTATTGTTGTTTTATTTGTTTTTTATTTTTGTACTGGTCGTAGATCTAATGTGCAATCAATAAGAATGCTAAAAGCTAATTGCGTTGGTTAATGGATATTTAGGCAAATATATTGACTACGTATATATAAGTAATAAATGTATGTACATATAAATATGTTAGTGTGTTATGTTAATGGAAAAGATCTATGAAGAAAGGGAGAAAAGGTGGCGAGTTGAGACAGTGAGTGTCAGTGTGTATGGCAGGTCGCCCTCCTGTATAAAGTCTCTCTAGTCCTTTTCCTTGATTTCGAAATAAAAAGGCTGTTTATTTTGGTTGCCGTCTAGGATAATGGACAGCAAGGTTTCAGGCAAAGGGAAGAGCAAGCTTGAAGCACACACTAAAAAGGAGTGTGTCCTGGATAAGTGGAAGTTTCTGTCAAAATGATTGTTATGCCTGCGGTTGTCTGGACGGCTTGTTTGCGTTTGTTGTTTTTGCGCAGTGTTGCAGCTGCGCTTTTGTACGTTTACTCTTTCTCACTTGTTTCGTGCCCAAAGTGTGTCAGTGGGCAAGATGGTGAGGGGGGAGAGGTGTCACTTTGAGAGACCACTAGATGTCAAATGTTTGATAGGTTGTGATGTGGCCAAAATTACGCACACATATGTACATATACACAAGCACACACATGCATGTGTATACTGTGTGACCAGAAATAATGTGCAAGTGTATGTCCGTGAACATCAAAACAAACGCGTGCGCAAATGTGGGTAAGATACTTGGAGGAATTTGTGCAATGTGTATTTTTCAGTTTTGAGTAAGGAAACTAGATGCCAATGTATGATTGCAAGTATGTGTATGGGTAAGTATTGATGTATATGTATATGAGTGTGAATGTATGTGGAGCTCACTACAGAGTTAGTTGCGCGACAGCAACTGTATTATAGCCAACCTGCACGGCGTATAAACGCACAAACATACATATGTTGACTTATTGGTTTATTGTGTAAGGTCAGCTGCTTGGTTATGGCAATTAAGGGGAGAGAGATGTATATATGTATAGGTTAGCAATTTGGCATCTTTTTTCTTTTTATACCCTGAACCCATTAAAAATGGGTAAAAGGGGTGTTATGTTTTTGTGCAAAATCCAAATGTATGTAACAGGCAGAAGGAAGCATCTCCGACCCCATAAAGTATATATATTCTTGATCAGCATTAATAGCCGAGTCGATCTAGCCATGTCCGTCTGTCTGTCCGTCCGTCCGTCCGTCCGTCCGTCCGTCCGTCCGTCCGTATGTATGAACGCAAGGATCTCAGAACCTATAAGAGCTAGAGACTTGAAATTTTAGATGTGGATGCTCCTAGTTCCTACGCAGATCGAGTTTGTTTCCGATAATCGATAACTTGCCCCGTTTCCAAGTAATCGATAAAAATGTATATCGATATCCTGTTTTTTAAGCAATTTTGGTAAATAATAAGAGCTAGAGTTACCAAACTTGACATGTTGCTTCTAGAAAAGTATATATATCGATTATCTTTCATTTTATACCTATCGCCACCTCCCCGCTACTCTCTATCTATAAGCGCGCGCTGCATTTGGTGTTGGAATATGAGGGTTCAGGGTATCCCCTAGTCGGGAGCTCCCGACTAGAACCTCTTACTTGTTCTTTTTATACCCTGAACCCATTAAAAATGGGTAAAAGGGGTATTATGTTTTTGTGCAAAATCCAAATGTATGTAACAGGCAGAAGGAAGCATCTCCGACCCCATAAAGTATATATATTCTTGATCAGCATTAATAGCCGAGTCGATCTAGCCATGTCCGTCTGTCTGTCCGTCCGTCCGTCCGTCCGTCCGTATGTATGAACGCAAGGATCTCAGAACCTATAAGAGCTAGAGACTTGAAATTTTAGATGTAGATGCTCCTAGTTCCTACGCAGATCGAGTTTGTTTCCGATAATCGATAACTTGCCCCGTTTCCAAGTAATCGATAAAAATGTATATCGATATCCTGTTTTTATACCCTGAACCCATTAAAAATGGGTAAAAGGGGTATTATGTTTTTGTGCAAAATCCAAATGTATGTAACAGGCAGAAGGAAGCATCTCCGACCCCATAAAGTATATATATTCTTGATCAGCATTAATAGCCGAGTCGATCTAGCCATGTCCGTCTGTCTGTCCGTCCGTCCGTCCGTCCGTATGTATGAACGCAAGGATCTCAGAACCTATAAGAGCTAGAGACTTGAAATTTTAGATGTCAAGATGCTCCTAGTTCCTACGCAGATCGAGTTTGTTTCCGATAATCGATAACTTGCCCCGTTTCCAAGTAATCGATAAAAATGTATATCGATATCCTGTTTTTTAAGCAATTTTGGTAAATAATAAGAGCTAGAGTTACCAAACTTGACATGTTGCTTCTAGAAAAGTATATATATATCGATTATCTTTCATTTTATACCTATCGCCACCTCCCCGCTACTCTCTATCTATAAGCGCGCGCTGCATTTGGTGTTGGAATATGAGGGTTCAGGGTATCCCCTAGTCGGGAGCTCCCGACTAGAACCTCTTACTTGTTTAAGTAATTTTGGTAAATAATATGAGCTAGAGTTACCAAACTTGACATGTTGCTTTTAGAAAAGTATATATATATCGATTATCTTTCATTTTATACCTATCGCCACCTCCCCGCTACTCTATATCTATAAGCGCGCGCTGCATTTGGTGTTGGAGTATGAGGGTTCAGGGTATCCCCTAGTCGGGAGCTCCCGACTAGAACCTCTTACTTGTTGTTTTTGTTCAAGAAAATATTTGTATTTTTGTGTTTGGTGAAAATTATGTGTGTGTGTGTTTTTTATTTTTTATCATTTTTTGACAGTAATTACAAAGAGATTGCTCCATTTTTGTGTGAGTGTGTATATATATATGTTAAGGCATATATGTTATGAACAGAGTAGAGGTTAGCACGTATACAGGCAATTGGATATATAAATACATGTATATATACGTATATGCATGTATGAGCATATAGCAATTTATTGTTTGAAAATGTTAGGTTATTTTATATTTAGTCGTTGATTAGTAAGTTAAGATTTTAGGTTAAATATGAATTGATGTCAATTGACAGACGAACGTCACTATGTTTTGGCACGGGTTTGTGCCAGAAAAAAGGCGAAAGTAAAGAATTCAGCGCACACGTACACACACGCACAGAAGTATGCTATATAAGCAGGCGTCTGCACTTATGCATGCACATATGCGGCATGAGAGGACAAGGAAGAGAAAGTAGAAAGGAATGTACTGGAGGCTGCACACATACAGAGACAATATGCTTGTACTATGTTTCGCACACACACATATGTACATAAAAGTACACGTGTTCAGTTTCTTTCCCTCTATCCACTCTCGACCACTATCCTTTCACCACCACAGTTCACATTATTCACAATTCCACTATTTATTGTTTTATAGTTTCACTATTTCACGTTTTTCAGGGTCTCAAAATGGAATTTACTTTTACTTTTACTTTTACTTTCACAATTTTTAGTTTTTTAGTTTTTCAATTTATCAATTTTTAGTCGACCGGCCAAGAGAAAACACGTCCGTTCTGGGTAATTGGCTTCGTGCGAATGGGAATCGGGGATCGAGCGGCAGGTTGCCAGGAACGGGCGAGCAAGCGAGCGAGCGAGCGAATGAGCGAGCAGAAGAGGCAGCATGACAGCATGACAGCAAGGCAGCGAGCAGAAGAGGCAGCATGACAGCAAGGCGGCAAGGCAGCGAGACATTGAGACAGCAAGGCAGCAAGGCGGCAAGGCAGCGAGACAGCAAGGCGGCAGGGCAGCGAGACAGCAAGGCAGCAAGGTAGCAAGGCGGCAAGGCAGCGAGACAGCAAGGCGGCAAGGCAGCGAGACACTCCGACTCCAGTTCCAGCTCCAGTTCCGATTCCAATTTAGACTCCAAATCCAGCTCAGTGGCCGCTCACTCACTCACCCAGTCGGCCACTCCCAATTGGGAACATTGATGCGCTCAATCTCCAATTCTCAGACCAGAAATTTATTTATTGATATATATTACTTAGAGATGGATAAACTTTATAAATGTTAATGCATTTTTGATGATAAATGTTAGTAGGTATTTTGTGATTATGATTAAGTCTTAAGACTATAAACAATTGTTTTGAATTTGATTCGATTTGATTGTGTGCGTGTGTGTGTATGATACATTGTGTGATGAGTGAAAACAATTATAAGATAATTTGTTGTAATTGGATTAAATACTAAGTATTTGGTGTTAGATGATATACATTAGATGTGTTGTGATAAGAGTTGATGTAATATACAATTGGGGTTGGTGCGGCGTCAGTAAATAATGTTTACCATAAGCCAGCAGTTAATTGACAAGAGTTGCGCTGTTTAGGCGTTTCAAGTGTGAGAGAGAGATTCTTTTTATTTTGAATTGAAATATTTTAGAGAGATCATGCGTATTCTTTGCGTATTTAGGAATAGTTTTAGGAATTTACATTTTAAATGTTAAGACGATATAAAAGTCGTGGCATGCTCACAGTGCTCAAAGCCAGGCGTGTGCGCATATTATTATATATATATATATATATATATATATATATGTGATACGCCTATTTTGGGGACAGACAAAAGGTGGGACTTTCGCAATGTTTTTCTATTAATAAGCCCCCAAATAATCATCTCTGTAAAAATGAGGCATTTTGGGGCTTTCTGTTAAAAAATATGTGCCTTCGGTTATAAAGAGATTTATTTGGGGACACGATATGTAAAGATTGTTTTTGGGACCGAGTCCTCAAAACTGACTTTTAATACTTTACCAAAATATTATATATAATCATAATCCATTAGAAAGCTTATTTCGGGAACAAAAATGTAGAGTTGCCACTTGGGCCAAAGACTTATTGGCTATAGCTATTTTTAGGGACAGGGAACGGTGGAATGAATTTGATAAGTAACGATTAATTCGGGAACACTATAGGAGACGTCCATTTTGGGGACAATGTCCCCAAAATAACTCTAGCGCATATTACCGAATGTACAAACATTTTATAATGGAATTGAACAAAAAATTTACCAAACGCGCACGTAAACGCGCAATGCTTATATATTTAAATGTGAATGTGAAAATAACCTCCATTTTGTCATATTCTACAAAGTTTTTATTATTATTAATTGAATTGAAATATATTTTCCAATTAAAGTCGGAACCGTTATTATTATTTTTTATTAATCGATAGAGATAAAATTCCATTTGAGTAAGTATTTTAGTTTTTTATTTTTTGTATACCGCCAAAATGAATGAAAGTGGTATAACGAAGTTTTGCTAATTTAGCAGTTTAAAGTAAATTAAATCTATATATATTATTAATCGAAATCGTGTCGATTTAGACATGCCCGTCTCTCCATCTGTCTGTCGGATCAGTTGTAACATATGAATAACGTCAATATTATCAATATTAAACGAAATTATTGATAATCACTCTATTATATTATTATATAATTATATAATTATAATTATAGTGAAATTAACCGCAAAATTTCTGCAATTACGTCTCCTTGTAATTTCACAACATGCTGTCTTTAAATTTTAATTTCCAGTTTTACTTTCCATTTGAATTGATTTTTTTTTTATAGTGATATTACAGTGATTTTTTCCTCCCCTCCGCTTTTCTCTGGTTGTCGAGAAAAGTCTTTAGTTGGGCTGAGGTGCGCCCGCGAAAGCATGGATATGAAATTATAATTTCCGAACATTTTTTAAGAGATGGCAATTTCTCCAATTTTTCCAAATCCCCAAATATCATTTCCAGTTGCTTGCGTTCGTCTGGGCCCCATCGTACACGTCGCGTTTTTCCAAACGGTGACGCTGCAATAAAAAAAGATAGTTTTGAATTACAGTGATATTACAAGAGTTGAATTTGTTGAACCATAAACAACACAGAAAACACTAGCTATTCTGTAATACTTACTGCTTCGACGTTTAATCATTTTTTTGGGAGGCGAATAATTTGAGTCATCTGACGTACATGCAAACTCCGGCGGCTCTTTATCATTAGACTCATCAGACTTATCTGAATTGTCTGAATTATTTATTTCAGCTGTAAGAAAAAGTACGTTAAAGAATATATCATTTTTATTTAAATATTTTGTTGGCTTGCTCGAGGTCCGGTTTTGTTTAAATAAACAGTTGAAAAAAATTTAATTTAATATTTAGCTTACAATAAAATAAGCAAAATATTAAATTAAATTGTTTTGAACTATTTACTTTAAAAAAACCGGAACTCGGGCCAGCCAACAAAATATTTTAAGTATGGAAAGGTCGCCAAAACCATCACTAATTTTTTAAATAGCGAAAGTATCTTTGACTGTATCGAAGTTCCGATACTTGGAAAACTTCTTTTGAAGTATTCTGAATATGACAGTTCCAGGTCTAAAGCATTGCAGCTTTTACTTAAATTTTCTTCGCAACGGACTAAATAAATTAACTCACTCTCGGGATTAGCATCTACAATTTCGGCATTTTCCTCTTCCATGTTCATTGCTGACATAAGTAATTGAGAGACTTGGGTCATTTCCGCTACAGAGGCAGGAACACGATAGTAATTTTTGTGAATGTCTTTATGGTGACCCATAAAGCTTGCCAAATAATCAATTTGAATGTCCTTTACGTTGGACAAAGAGGTATGTGTGGCCAATTGTTTTCGCAGGTTTGTGCCTCTAAGGGATTCAGGGCAACGTGCACCACATTCATTTGCAAATCTTTCTAAGATTGGACACGCACGAATATATTCTTTTCTTAGTGGCTGTGGGTTTGGCACACTAAAGATATATGTAGCTGGTTTATTTATTGTGCGTTTGCCATATTCCAGTATATTGTCTATGCAATACCTATCCCACGGTGTAAAAAGAACTGGAACCGTACGGTTTTTTTTGCCACGAATGATCACCCTGGTGAAATTTTGGGAAATATTTTTCATTTTGGAAGACATGTCTTTATACAGGGTAGAATTACTTCTATCGTCGATGTCCCCAATTGAGTGAGCAGTTTTGTAACTCTCAAGAGTAAGCCTTTCCAGTTCGCCAACTCTGCGACGATTGAAAATAAGCAAACTGATAAGAGTACTCTGCTTTAACGAGGTTAATGATGACATGTGGAATTTGTCTCTTAACTCATTCAAAGCTTTAGCGGATAAATTATGAACAAAATCATAAAGTATTTTTATGTCCTCTACAGTAGGTATTAAAACTTTAACAGATCTATGTTTTTTTGTTTGATCCTCAACTGCTCTTTTATTTATATTTATATTTATTTCTGTTTCCCAAAGGGATAAGAAATCATTTACTAAACTCTTTCTGATATCGTCGCCATCCTTAATGCTCTGTGCTCCTAATATTCTTGCACATTTTTTAACCAAGCATGTTAGCGTTGTGGCTGCAGTGGGCTTCTTAAAACTCATATTTTCATAATCAAACTCAGCAACACAACGAATGCCAGAAATAACAGCGTCATAATATTTAGGGCAAATGACATTTTTTAGCTCCACAACGTCGGGGCATTCAGATTTTATTGCTATTAAAAGGCGGCTTAGATACCGCATATTTGCTCTAATCATATCGTGCTGAACTTCCGTGTGTTTCATGGCTTCTGAGTTTCCATATAAAATAATAAGATGATCATATAATATGTCCTAGTGATGGCATCGTCATTAAGACAGGCATTATTTTTATTCCGTAATATAAAATTCGCAGCACTATGCATATAGCCTGTAGTGCTTCGTCCAGACTTTAATATGTCCCGGTTGCCTTTTTTATGGATATTACTGCTACAATTTTTGATATGATTTCGAATTGTTGTCTTTGGAAAATATGCTTTACATCCATTGCAGCACACAAAATCCAAAGCTCCTCTTTCTGAGTTTTGCCTTAATTGCCGGGGAACTATAAAAGTTCCTTCATTGTACGAAGCATCTGTATTATAAATGAAATCGCCCTTTTTCCGTAAGGAATCAAGCAATTTCACTCTTTGCTGGCTGCCTTTTGGTAAGCTGCTGATCTCTCTTACTTCTGGCTCCACTCTATGTTTTAGCTCAATGTGGCGTGCAAATTTTGTTTGTAAAGTTTTACAAAATATGCAAAAGTGCCGTTTACATTTTGTTTGATTCTTAGCAATTGGCACAGCAATTTTTCTAATATCATATAAGGGTGCCGTTGGATTGTGAGAAAAACTTGTGTTGTTTAAAAATGACGATGATTTATCGGGATAATATGTTAAGTCTGAAACAGCTGACTCCATTGTGATATTGGAGTTTAAAAAAGTTGAGTCTTCTGTGCAATAAAAATAGATAAGTACGTATGGTTAGAAATTTATTACGTACACCTATTCAGATGTTGTGGAAATAATACTTAATATATTTGCAATAAAAGAATGATTAGTTCTCTCCGGGCTACCGAATATTTTATTATGGAAGCCTTAAGAGGATTCCGGTTTTATAAAATAATATATATGTATATTCATTTAATCAAATTAGCATTTATCCTTACCATTGGAGCCGCAGTTTGTGGGCATATCTGCCTCAACTTCAAGACATGTTTGAATATCAGCTTCTGTAAAAATAAAATAGATACTTATTAATATATGTACATTAGTATTTTTAAATATTTATACTTACCATTGGAGCCGCTGTTTGTGGGCATATCTGCCTCCACATCGACACATGTTTGAATATCAGCTTCTGTAAAAATAAAATAGATACTTATTAATATATGTACATTAGTATTTTTAAATATTTATACTTACCATTGGAGCCGCTGTTTGTGGGCATATCTGCCTCTACATCGACACATGTTTGAATATCAGCTTCTGTAAAAATAAAATAGATACTTATTAATATATGTACATTAGTATTTTTAAATATTTATACTTACCATTGGAGCCGCTGTTTGTGGGCATATCTGCCTCCACATCATAACATATTTGGTTATCAGCTTCTGTAAAAAAAAATAGATACTTTTAAATATATGTATATTAGTATTTTTAAATATTTATACTTACCATTGGAGCCGCTGTTTGTGGGCATATCTGCCTCCACATCGAGACATGTTTGAATATCAGCTTCTGTAAAAATAAAATAGATACTTATTAATATATGTACATTAGTATTTTTAAATATTTATACTTACCATTGGAGCCGCTGTTTGTGGGCATATCTGCCTCCACATCATAACATATTTGGTTATCAGCAACTGTAAAAAAAAATAGATACTTTTAAATATATGTATATTAGTATTTTTAAATATTTATACTTACCATTGGAGCCGCTGTTTGTGGGCATATCTGCGTCCACATCGAGACATGTTTGAATATCAGCTTCTGTAAAAATAAAATAGATACTTATTAATATATGTACATTAGTATTTTTAAATATTTATACTTACCATTGGAGCCGCTGTTTGTGGGCATATCTGCCTCCACATCATAACATATTTGGTTATCAGCTTCTGTAAAAAAAATAGATACTTTTAAATATATGTATATTAGTATTTTTAAATATTTATACTTACCATTGGAGCCGCTGTTTGTGGGCATATCTGCCTCCACATCGAGACATGTTTGAATATCAGCTTCTGTAAAAATAAAATAGATACTTATTAATATATGTATATTAGTATTTTTTAAATATTTATACTTACCATTGCAGCCGCAGTTTGTGGGCATATCTGCCTCCACATCCACACATTTTTGGTTATCAGCTTCTGTAAAAAAAAAAATAGATACTTATTAATACATAATATGCACTTGTACATGCATTAAACACTTACCATTTAGGCTTTTGCATTTCTTTTTAAGGCGAGATGCACTTATAGCTTTATCTATAATAACGGCCTCATATTTCGCGCCTTTAAATTTCGCGAAACATTTGTCTCTTTTTATTATCACTTTATTTTCCGGGAGTACATAATACTCCCCACATTTCACCAAAAAAAAACATTTTTTTAACTTTCTGTTCGTCGTTAAAAACTTCGAATTTAGCTTAACCGCTCAACACATGCGATTACGATTAAACGGAAAAATGGGATTTTCGAAGAAATCAATCGATAATTCCCAAAATAATCGTAAAAACTTATTGGCTCTTTTTATTCCAATTTTTACAATATCATTTATTTTACTTGACGCACATAATGGTCAAGTTAGCGGCGGTGACTTAGCGTCGATTTTTGGTACTTCTTATCGGAAAAGGAATCGCTCACTTCTAAATGCATTTATTTATGTTTTTAAGCACAAAACCTAAACAAATTTAAATGCAGAAGTGCAAAAAGTTAAATTATTTACTGTCTACATTCATTTCTTTTTGAATTTTAATTTATAATATGATTAAACCTAGGGGTTAAAAGTTAAGGCTTCCACCATTTTTTAAATATCTTAATTTAGAGATAATGGCCCCGAAAACCGCATATACACGATTAAAGCCTATAGTTTCACCTAACCAATCTTGAAAAAATCGGTCAGCACGTTCTTAAGATATTTGTGCAACAGTGCTGCAACCTCGTTGCCAGCCCCATACAAAATGACAGTAAAAAATTACCCTTACAGTTGAACCCTAATATTTTTCAGGGATAATGGCTCTCAATGCACCGTATACAACCTTGAAGATATATGTTTAAGGAAGCTTACGCAATAATTCTAAACAAATCGATCAGCTAGTTTTTTTAGAAAAATAATAGAATGTAAACACACCTCATGCTGTTCAATGTTATACAGTATTGAAAGGGAATAAATTAATTCAAAATATTATTTTATTGGAAAGAAATGCAGTAATAAATGACATAATTTGCACATTACAATAAAGCATTATCTTAGGTAAAATGGACTACTGCGTAATAAGGCAACAGTGCATATTAGTATTTATATCAGTATAATAACAAAAAGGTGGCAATATTTCAACAAATTTTCACCTATATTTTTTAATTTCTCCGATTATGTCCCCATATGAATGGTTGTTTAACATAAAGATCGCTAATTATCAATCATTTTGCTTTTTACATCAAAAAAATCGTCCAGCCAGTTTTTAAGAAATTCTTATATTTCTATTTTTCCTATTATGCCCTATGTTAGTTCCAAAAAACTAGCTAGCAATATTTACTTAACATTTTTATTCATCAATATAGCGGCAATTTGCAATTCTGTATTTAAATTTATTAGGTTTCGTGCTTAAAAACATAAATAATTGCATTTAAAAGTGAGCGATTCCTTTTCCGGAAAGAAGTACCAAAAATCGACGCTAAGTCACCGCCGCTAACTTGACGCACATAAAACTTATTATTATCATTGCAAATTCGTACAAATCAATCGATATTTCCCAAAATAATCGTATTTAAACCAACCAAAAACAAGTTCTACGGAGTAAAAGATTCGGATTTTTATTAGAAAAAACTAAAACTAAACTTTCATGATTTTTTTTGTCTGATATTTAGGAAACGTTTATTTGAATGACTTTTTTTCGTCGTAAATGTAATATAAATAATTAATTTTTGTATTCAAGATTCAATTAAGCGCACAGGCGATTACGATTACCCGAAACGCAAACGAACACACTTTCTTTGTATCGAATAGCAAAATAGTGTTATTCAATTGCAATAATCAGTGTTTCCAAAACATCGATGACAGCGCAAATGGTGTGGCTGCAATGCGCTCCTTAGTGGGCGAGAGCCGATAATGTATGCCATAGTGTAGGCTAAAATCCACAGCCAAGCCAATTGCAGTCGATACCGCAATGCTCTCCAGTATATTAAGCCGCCATCCGAGTAAAATAAGCACAGCCACCGTGTTGAAAATGGTCAGAGAGACGGTAATGACGGCATATATGGAAATAATAAAATTAAGTGTGAAGCAGAGCAGAACCACAAGAGAAGCTGCCATGGCCAGCACAATAGCAACGATTGTGTCGTGCGAAAGTGTGTCCTGAACGCTGTAAAACTTCAAGTCACTGATAAACCAGCCACCACGCAACTCCAAGGGCGCCGTGCTGAGCTGCTGCTGAAACCAACTCTCGACGCTCTCATAAAACTGTTTGATGTTAGCGTAGAGCGTGCTGTATCTGACATTCGAATCAAACTCAATGATGATCGCCTTCACGAGTAGTTGTGTAGTCGCAGACTCAATGCTTAAGCTTTCATTACTATTGCCTTCGAAGTACTCATCCGAGTGGATGGGTCCAGCAGCAAACTTTGGACCCGCTTTGCCGTGCTGATAGAAACTGGTTTCGCACAGATTCGAAATGCATTGTGGCAAACACTCCTCAAATATGTGCGGCTCGTATGGAAACTCTGCGTCGCAGCAGGGTGCGCGATCCAAGCTCAATGAGTCCATGTCATCAACGCATCTACGCTCCATGTATCTTATAAAGTTGTCAATAAAGCAATTGGGTAGCAAGAAACCAAAGGTAGCCTGATAAAATGGCTGCTGGCTTATGTTTTGACAAAAGTTCCTTAACCAAATCTGCGCCGTCTTGATTGATATATTAAAATTATTGTCATAGTGTAGGTTACCGTATGAGCTTGGGTTCGTGAAGTCGCCATCGTCCACCGCTTGTACGCCCCAAACGAAGCGCATGCTCATATTGAAATTTTCTACGCCTTATAGAGGCTTCTCAAACCAAAACTGATGCCTTAGCTTTGTATAAGCCTCGAAGGGATGATGTGACACAAATAATTAAAAATGTGGTTTCTCTGGCAGCTGCAGACCCGGATACCAGAACACAATGATCGCACTGGAAACGCCCAGCACGGCAAAGATGAACAGCCACAGGTATGCATAATTCATAATACTCTGCAGAATAGGCAGGTAACCAGGTGATTATAAGCAAATAGTTGGTGACCACAACGGTGCCCGCAAAACTTCCAAAACATTTGCCGTTATGGAGCTACTGTAGGAGGCATAAAATGCGCTAGCCGTGGTTATCGAGTTGACAAACATAGAAGCTGCCGCATGTCGCATGGTCAGCGCCATTAGATTCTCTAATGTTTCCGTATGCTCATTGTGCTCTAATGGAGTGGGCAACGTTGATTGTGTCTTCAATGTACTGCTCTTGCTAAAGCGCTCGGCCAGCACACATTGCCAGATTTTTCGGAACAAGAATACATCATCCGCACCAATACCAATGATGACCACAATGGCTAGGAGATTCATATATGGAAAGAAGCTTAACTCAAATACCAGCGTATAAACAAAGTATGCCAATCCCAATGAGAAACAAATGGCACAACTGCACATTAGTGTAATAAACGCAGAGCCTGTATATAACCAAACGCAAGCCATAACGAAGAGACCACCCAGCGATACCAGCCAAACGTCTGTGAGTAACAGCTCGCTAAATAGCCTATTTTTCCAGACCCAAATCCATGGCAACAACTTCCACTAACTCATTGCATAGCTCGACGTGTTGCCATTCGTGGAAAAGCGGCAGGATGCGATTGGAGCGTGAAACTGGTACAAAAATCATTGCGTATTTCAATAAAACATTCGTGTCATTTGGCTTTATAAAGCTGTGGTCGCTTAGAAAGTTGAGTACATAGAAGACCAAATTGTTGCGCGTACATTCTTCCGGCGCATAACAGCGATTTAATTCCTTACAATTAATTTTCAGCTTTAGATAGTGGTAGTAATCGTAGCAATTAAGCAGCAGCGATCGCAGCAGCACAACATCATCCGTGGTCAGATATAAACAGGAACTCTTATTGGCCAACAGGGTGGCATAGTTGGGCAGCGACCACGGCCGGCAGCAATTGGATGTCAGCTCACAGAATGCCTGGTAGCTTGGCACTGCACCAATTTGCTCTTGCAGCTGGCACATGGCTAACATGCCATTTAGATCAAACAGTGAGTCTGTGGAATTTGGTCCAATGCGCTGCACCACAAAATGTGAGTATTCCTTATGTGGTGAGGAATCACAAAAGAAACCCTCGATGGGCTGACGCACTCTTGAGTTAGACCATCCGTCGTTGGGTAATGAGGCCTGCTTTAGCATACGCCATGTGCTCTTCTTGGTCTGTACGCGCTCACGATGCTCATCATCGTCCACGAAAGTAGTATTGTGGCCATAGCAAGGAAGGGCTGCTGTCGTTGGTTATCTCGTAGTCACGAAACACGCCGCTGTCATCCATCCACTTATCGCTTAGCGGACTCTTAGTCGCCTTTAGGCGCTTATTAATTTTCTTGGGCTCTTTGCGGCCCTTATTGTTTTTGTGCTTTCGACGCTGGTTTTTGAGCCGCCTATGATTGGTATGATTGCTATGAGCAATTCGTTGTGAATACTTATTTAATATATTTCATATATAATATTAAATATCTTGAATTTTATTATTATATTTGACGAAAGTTTGTTACATTTAATTTTATTTAAAATTTCGCTATTCACAACAATATTTTCGAAAATCCCGCCTTAACACCCACTTTTGATCCAAAAAAAATAACATGCAGGTAGCAGATCGGACGACCACATAGCTTTAATAAAATCAATTAAACGAAAATCGAGTTCTGGTCTTCTTGGTCTTATACAATCACAGACACAAAAGTAGGTTGGGTTTATTAACTGCTTCGGCTTTTTATTAGAAAAAACTTAAACTAAACTTTTAATGATTATTTTGTCTGATTTTCAATAAACGTTTCAACGTTCCAATGACTTTTTTTCCAGTTGCTTCTTTGTAAGCCGTTTCATTTTGATTTGCAGCTTCTGTAAAAAGATACAAGTTTATGTACATATAAAAAAATATCATATAAAATAATAAAATATTGGTCCTTACCTTTGGTTTTATCTGCCGCTGCATAACGCCTTTTATTACATCTGAAAAGTCTGTAAAAAATATTTAATATAAAATTAAACTTGTATTATATAATTAAAAGTTTATTTGATGTTGATTTAATTTAAATATTCCGTTTACCTTGGATTCTGCAGTGGCTTGTCACATCTTCATCTTCGCTATCAGAGCTTTTTTCATAAGCGCCTATTTTCAAAGAAAGAAATTATGTAAATATAAATAATTAAATAAAATTCAAGGGGTATTAACAATACATTTATGTATGATAAATATTTTACTAAATTTAAAATATGTGTTTAAGTATGTATGTATGTATGTGCACATTAATATTATTTAAATACATTTTTTTGGTTTTTCCGAGAATTTCACTTCTTGGAATTTGTGCATATTCAGCGGAAATTCATAGCACATATTTAGCACATACATACATACATAAGCATAAGTAAAGCAATTTTCAAAAGTTACTAAACACCTATAAACATGCATAACAAATTTTACTTACCATTAAGGATTAAGCATTTTTCGAAAAGACAAAATGCAAATGCAGCTGTATCTATAATCTCTGCTGCGTATTCCACGCCATGGAAAATAGCTACACCATATTTACCATTTAACTTTACTCGCTCTTCTGAAAGTACATAGTACCTAGTACCATATTTGATTAAAATAAACATTTTTGGTTTTTTAGATCTTTCTTCGTAGCGAAACACTTTAAGATTAAATTAAGCGCACAGGCGATTACGATTACCCGAAACACAAACGATCACACTTTTTTTGTATCGAATAGCAAAATAGTGTTATTCAATTTCAATAATCAGTGTTTCTAAAACATCGATGACAACAAAAAAGACAACACAAAACATACGAATAAAAAATAAAAAAATTGATTGTATCCAAAAGTAATTTAAAACATGACCTGATTAGTTTATATATAGTTTTTTCTGCGTTGTATGCAGGCAAATTATTTAATTGATTTTAATTAAAAGACATTAAAGCAAACGATGCAGCCAAAAGTACAGGCGAAAATAAGCATATGTATTTGTCTCATTTTTTTTTTTAAACATTGTTATTATTGTTTTTATTTAAAATCTTTTGACAAGGAATCGGAAGATGACACAGAGGAGGGCGAGTTAAAGAAAAAGACAGCCCCCACAACGCAGCAAGTGCCCGAAGCTGAGCCAAAGCAAAAAGGCATTAGTAAAATTCTTAAATGTGGAACAAGCAGCCCCAATACCAACTCCCAAACCTACATGTCTGAAATCCAGCTCTGTGCCAACGCCAAAGCTTGAACCGAACGAAATAGAATCCCTTAAAACTGACAGCAGTGCGTTAGCACTTTCGAAGCAAATATATTTGGAGGAGCGCAAAAAACTGAGGCAACAAGTGGAGCCAAAGGAAGAAGGTGAAGGCTCAGTATCGCCACTGCTGCCGGGGAAATCGAGCTTTAACAATCACAGCGTGGATGGAACTCGACGGCCTTGTCCAATGTTCCGGCTTGGCACGTGCGCTGGAAAAATTAGCCAAAAAGCCAATTAAACGTGCAGCCAGCACATCACAAACGATGTATGATCTTAGTTCCTCCGATACCGCTACGGCATTTGGCACTTGCTGGAACCAGTCAGATGGCAATGCCGACAATACTGTGGTAACATCTACAGCTGGCTGCAAGCCACCTGTAACCGTCACCAAGACCGCAGCCAATGTCCAAATATTAAGCTAACGATAAATGAAATATTACCGTATGCGCCAACCGATCGGGCGCAGGCTGCAGCTCGAGCAACTTTATGCTCACCGAGCCCGACCCATCATTGGATAACGGAAAGCGCGCAAGTTTCTTAAATATCACATAGGCAGTATCACCATTGATGGTTGCTACTCGATTTATTAACGTCCCACTGTGAAGCTGGCGGCTATGTTGTGTTTCGATGCCAATGAGTCGATGAATTATGAGTCTCCCTGACATATTTGATCGTGTTCAGCGTTACGGATGGGTCAAATCTGTGCTGGAGAAAGGCAACGAAGGCGATTGATTCGCCCATTTGTTGACTTATTGCTATGAGCAATTCGTTGTGAATACTTGTTTAATATATTTCATATATAATGTTAAACATCTTGAATTTTATTATTATATTTGAAGAAAGTTTGTTACATTTAATTTTCTTTAAAATTTCGCTATTCACAACTAAAACATTACTAACATTCCATTACGCATTCATCAAACTTTCGATAATCCCGCCTTAACACCCACTTTTGGTCCAAAAAAATAACATGCAGGTAGCAGATCGGACGACCATATAAGCTTTAATAAAATCAATTAAAAGAAAATCGATTTCAGGTCTTCTTGGTCTTGTACAATCACAGACACAGGAAGATAAGTACTTATTCTAAGACCGTTCAGAGCTTATATGAAATTGAGTATGAATTATACTTAACTCAAGAATTTTTAGCTCGATTCGAGCTTAAGAAGTGTGGTCTGTCGTGTGTTCTAGTCCTATTTGGGAAATACATTTTTTTTTAAATTTATTTTTATTACTGCTGAAGCAAACGAGCTCTGCTAGCGCGAGCTGAATTTAGTGCTGACAGAAGAGGGTTCAGGGTGAATAGCCGCTAGGGAAAGCGGGAGCTCTCTACTATTAATAAAAAAATTTCTCATTTCATATAAGCTCTTGCACACCGAAAATCTTGAACATCTATTTAAAAAAGAGGAACAAATAAACATTCACTTCTAAATAAAAATATATATTTATCCTTATAAGCATTGTATGTACGTAAATTTTTTCAAAGTTTTCGTGTGCGTTTGGTAAATTTTCGTTCCATTCCATTTAAATATGTTTGTATATTTGGTTATATATGCTATAGTTATTTTAGGGACATTGTCCCCAAAAGGTATGTCACATATAGTGTACCCGAAATAATCGTTATATTACAAATTAATTCCACTGTTCCTCTGTCCTCATAAAAGCTGTTGTTCATATATATGTGTGGTGTTGCCACATCGATGGAATCTAATTTTATATTTTTCATAAAATAATCAATATTTGGTTAAATATGTTGCTCATATTTTTTAATATATATTTAACCAGTAAAAATCAGATTAACTTAACTGGGGTCATAAATATTAAACGGACAATTAAAGAAAAATCATAGAAGTATGGGTCCCCAAAATTGACTATATGCATAATCTACAAAAATCAACAGAGGCCTGTAACTTTTTTTATAAAACCTAGATTAGCTTAATGCTAAGTCAATCTTTATTGAAAAAAAGTATATTTTTATACCATATATAGTTCATAACCAAAAGTACGTAGCTTTGCTTTGAAAACGAAAATGTCCTCAAAATTAACATTAACATTATATATATATATATATATATATATATATATATATATATATATATATATATATATATATATATATATATATATATATTTATATATATTGTTATGACAGAGCGAATGCTTGCGCTCGTGCGTATATACGATTACAAATACATACCAGCAAGTTTGTGCGCTTGCGGGTATATATATATGTATGTATGAGTATATGATTAGCGACGAGTATGCAGCGTTAGGTAAAAAGCCACCGTGTGTTGATATTTTTTTGACGGCTTGTTATGATATGGGTATGTGTGTTTAAAATGCTCGAATGAACACTGCAAATGGCTGCAGCGAGAATGTTACGTCTTCGAGGTATGCCATTTGATCGTCAAGTGTGATTCTATTAATGATTTTGGCAAATTGACAAGGTTCATCAAATATTTTGTTTTTGGACTGTATCTCTCGAAAATATTTCAATGGGGAGAATTACTATGTATATATGTGCAGTTGCAATAGGAGGATTGATCGGCCGCATGCCATTCTCTCACACTATAAAAGGCAGTTTCTTTAATAGTAAACATTAGCATCGGCCGAACAATACGAGAATCTAATTTGTTCTTGTATTGCAACTCATCATATATAGAAGTATGGGACAGGGTATTAAGTTAAAATGTAGTTAATACATGTACATATATAAATATATATATATATATATATATATATATATATATATATGAGTAGTGACTAAAGCTGATTGATTAAAGCTGTAGCTGTTTTTGATGTTGTTGCTGGAGCTGTTATTCGGCGGCGGTTGATTGATGGTGCTGCTAACGGCCGCTACTGAGGAATAGTTGCTAGCTTCGTGCGGTGGCAGCTGATGATTTTTGTTGTTGATGTTGATTGTTGATTGAGCCGCTGCTGGTTGGCATATAATGCTGATGACGGTAGCAAGGATGATGATGATGAGGTTCAATCAGCTGGGCAGTATTTTAGTTGGCCGTGTGTGATTGGGAGCAATTGGCACAGTTTGCCGGTAAGTTTATAGGCTTGAAACATTGCTGCGATAAGTGCTCCTGACCGCATTTCACGCAGCGCGGATTGTGATGACAATAGCGCGCCGTGTGATTATATCGCTGGCAGCGGTGGCATTGAGGCAATTTCCTGTCGTCGATTTTTGGCCACTCAAAACGGACTAAGAATTTGCATAATTCCCGGACATTGAAAATTGTTGTAGGATTCCTTATTGAATTTGGAGCTAATTCAATAAAGAATAAGTTTGGCCGGTGGTGACCAGAATCATTGCGATTCCGATAAACAGGGTTGTATACATTTCGTATTATATAGCCCATATCAGACAGCTCACTTCGGATATTGGTTGTGCTAATGGAGGCGTGAATGCCTCGCACGACAACCCGAATTGAGCGCTGATCACGTTTCTGGTAAGTATTAAATTTGATGGAGCTATCTGTTTCAAGAATTTGGATAATATGTTCGTGTGTTTGGGTCGATTTGGGTATGATTCGTAGGATGCCAGGGCCACCCAATTTTAGTCCATAGTCAACTATGGGTGGGTTGTGCCCGTTTAATTTGGCCACTAACGAATCGATGCCATTCCGATTGGATTCATTATGCTGGACGCATATTTGTGGTGGTTTGAACTGTTTTGGAGCAGAACTAGAGGCCGTATGTTGTTCGTGTTGTTGTTGGATGGGGGCAGAAAGGAAATTGGGCACCATATTAGCAGAAATGTTGGCGACAGCATTGGGAGCGGGGATTGTTGTTGTAGCAGCCGATGTTGAAGCTGTTATTGAAGTAGCTACTGTTGCTGCTGTTTGAGCCGTCGGTGCATTTTGGGATGATGTTGTTACTGCAGGAGCTAGCATTGATGAAGATGATGGACATACTGTTAAAGATGATTGTACAGCAGAAGCAAGACTGTTGATCATAGCAATCTCTTGTCGCTGTTTAGGCGACGATTGCGATTGTGGTTGAAGTTGGTGGTTAGACACAACTAGATCGGATTCAGATAGAAGACTGAATCGATTTGATGTTGGTCGAGCATTGCGAGGCGCGTCTTGTTGTGTTAGACGGGTTTTGGCTGAGAATTTGCGGTTTGAAATGCGTGCAGCCCTCCGCCGTGTCTGACTGATAGTTTTAGTGGATGTATGTTGTTGCTTTTGGGGCAGAGCGCCCGAAATGGTAAGATTGTTGGACAGATTTTTGCTAAAGATGGGCAAGTTGCTATTGATGCAATCACCGTTGTTGCTGCTGGTGGCGCTGCTGTTAATTTCGCTGTTAATAATTGTGTTTTGTGTCAGGGGAGCAACATTATTGTCAGCCAGTGCGACTGCATATGATGGGAAGGATAGAGTTTCTGTTGTTGTTGTTGCCGCTGCTGTTGCTAAGAGTGGAGGAGCAATAGTTGAAGCATTTCGCGATGTAGCGATCATCAGCAGATTAGCTGCTGTTTACATAGATGGATCGCTATCAATACCCTCGATATCAATAAAAAGGTCGCTTGAGGAGTGTCTTTTGTTTTTATACCCTGAACCCATTAAAAATGGGTAAAAGGGGTATTATGTTTTTGTGCAAAATCCAAATGTATGTAACAGGCAGAAGGAAGCATCTCCGACCCCATAAAGTATATATATTCTTGATCAGCATTAATAGCCGAGTCGATCTAGCCATGTCCGTCTGTCTGTCCGTCCGTCCGTCCGTATGTATGAACGCAAGGATCTCAGAACCTATAAGAGCTAGAGACTTGAAATTTTAGATGTAGATGCTCCTAGTTCCTACGCAGATCGAGTTTGTTTCCGATAATCGATAACTTGCCCTGTTTCCAAGTAATCGATAAAAATGTATATCGATATCCTGTTTTTTAAGCAATTTTGGTAAATAATAAGAGCTAGAGTTACCAAACTTGACATGTTGCTTCTAGAAAAGTATATATATATCGATTATCTTTCATTTTATACCTATCGCCACCTCCCCGCTACTCTCTATCTATAAGCGCGCGCTGCATTTGGTGTTGGAATATGAGGGTTCAGGGTATCCCCTAGTCGGGAGCTCCCGACTAGAACCTCTTACTTGTTATTATTGTTGTTGTTGTGAATATTTTGATTATAGTTGGCATGGCCAGCCGCATTTCGTGCATTTGTTAATTGTGTTTGCACATCAATAGAGCTGTCAGACTCTAGCTGTGCAATGAGTCTCTTGTATTTAGCTAGCTGTGTTCGCTGATCAGCTGTTAGAATTCTGTTGTTATTGTTTTGGATTGCATGTATAATGGAGGCGAGCTTGAATTCGCCGCGGCGTACACTACATTCGTCTCGCTCGCACCTCTCTCGCTTGATCTGAAGCTAACTGGTTGTCCCCCTTGCGTCTGCCTGGCGTGCAAAGTTGATGCCGATGTTTGGACAAGGGGTGTAGGGGTAGATAGCAGAGTCGTTGTTCTTGCTAATAATTTTGTCGTAGGGGTTGGCGTCATCAAGTCTGGTGTATTTAGCACAGTTTTTGCTGATTTGGGCAATGACATCGGCGATAGCGACATATCGGATAAGTCGGAGATTAGGCCAGGCGATATGGCGAGAATAGAGGTGTAGTGTGCACATATCGAGAGCTTACTGTACTCAGCAATATATCCAGTATGTACTTAATATATACTTATAAACATAAATACTAAAAAGGCAAAGACATTTATTCTTTGTTGCATAAACATATGTCATGTTCAAGTGTAGTCCAAGTGCCCGAAATATGATCAGCACAGAATGCCTGGACTACAAACAAGCCGCGTCAGCATTAGTCCCATGCATTGACCGCTTACATACGTGCACAATACGATCTGTCCCACCAGCGACGTATCCGCCGCTTATAAATAATATATATATACTCGTTTTATATGTAATATATACTTACGACTTATACACAAAAGGCAGCGCTGCCCCTGAGGACTGCTCAGCCTTAGGTTTAGTAATAATGAAAACCAAATGTAAAAGACAGAAGAATAAAGTCGTGAGTAGCGATAACAACTGTTGCTCTCACTTGGAACTTCTAAACAAAGTGTTTAATTCTTTAAGTTAACAAAGTTAACTACATGGCGACCGTGACTGATGTCACTGGAGGACAACAAACCTGGATCACCGAATAACAACGGAAATCTACAGGAACAACGGGAACAGGAGGAACAACAACGAAACAACTAATAAACGCAGTGAGTAGAGTGATATGTGTGCGAAGCGCAGCGGCATAGTAAAACGGTTAAGAGCAAGAAAAGCTCAACTGTTAAAATTATTAAATACCGGTACTGATTTACCCTGGAGCAAATCAGTAGAAGTACATGCCGAAGTGGAACATATAAAAGAATTATTGTCCACTCACAAAAACAAAAAATCAACCTCGCACACATACACCTACTCTGCAATAAAAAACATTGCAAAACAAAATACTAAATCCTCTCCACCCCAACAAAAAGAAATTACGAAGCCAATGAAGATCTGCCCCAATGACTGCGAGGGACCATTATACGCACCGCACTGTCAGTACACTTGTGCAGCCAGCACCGGTGCCCCTCCAGAAATATAAGCAGCTTGTGCAGCCAGCACCGACGCCCCTCCAACAACTAAAGCAGCCTGTGCAGCCAGCACGGCTCCCACCCTAACAACTGTATCCGACAGCGCTTCCAAGAGCGCATACATTTCTTCATTCCAATGCACTGCGTGCATAGATATATATTTTTTTATTGCTACGATGCATATTTTTTTATTAATTCTTAAAAAAATTAATTGTAAAAATTGAGCGATAAAAAAGTTGCCCGATTAGAGTGTGGCCTGAAAACCATACAAAAACCCAGGCTGGAAACAATGTAAAAAAAAAAAAAAAAAGAATATATAAAAATAAAATAAAGTAAATGAATGATAACAGAATTAGTAAACGTGTTGAAAATCTTGAGCTTGTAGAAAATATTAAATATATAATATATGTATCACCCGCAAAAATGGGTCTATTAGATGTAAAAAGCAGTAGACTCCACTGCCAATGTAATTAATAAAGTAGCAGTAGAAAATCAAGATTCAACAATGATAACAACATTACTGATAATAATAGTAACAATAATGATCCTAAATCTATTGTTCAAAATTTATAAAGTACACAATAAGTGTCTGAAGAAAAAGTATTTGAGTAAAGCAAATGATCTGGATACGATCTAAAAAGAAAAAATATTAAAATTATTGTATCATTACAGTAATGCTAACTATACATACATCTTTTACAATAAAATATTGAAAACAATAGTATAATAAAATTGTTTATACAGTCATGTACACATATTTCAATACTAAAGAATAATAAATAAAAGTAAAATTAACTACATTTAAAAAAAAAGGAAGGGGGGGGGAGGGGAGGCAGAGGGGGGTAGAGAGAGAGGGGGGGGGGGATAGGAGAAGGAGATGGTGAGGGGGGGGGGGGGTAAAGGGAAGGGGAGAAGGGGGGGGGGGGGGGGGGGGAGGAGAGGGAAGGGAGGGGGGAGGGGGGGGGGGGGGGGGGGGGGGGGGGGGGGGGGAGGGGAGGGGGGGGGGGGCGGGGGGGGGAAAAACCCCCCCGGGAAAATCATGAAAAGATTTTCTTATAGGACAGATATAAAACAGATATGGAATGGCAACAAATAAAAGCCAACCTTCAAGAAATCAATAAGCCTTTATAGATAGATCCAATAAATGTCTCTCACAAAATAGAAATATTCTCCCAGAAACTTTAAATAGACACGCAAAGATATTAGTAGACTGCTTTAATGAAGCAAGAATATTAATACATAAAAACAGAAAAGCTAAATCAATCACAACACTGGTCAATAGTATCTAAATTATTGGTAAAATTCAGGTCAAATTTATTATCAGTCCAAAGGAGGTACAATCTAGATATATCGATACCGACAATCTTGAACACCCCATTGACAGTGGGAACTAGTGAAGAACCAAATCCAATAGATCAGGAAGACATAGATTCAACAGAAGAAGACGAATCAGAAAGTAACACTGACCCAGAAGTTGAAGAAAAAGATCTACAAGACTTAACTATACCTGCGGTTATAAATTTACCCGAAATAGACGAAGATAATTCCTTATCAGAATCCGACACGAACTCCAGCATTGTCGAACAAAAATCAGCAATCATGACGCAAACTAATATTGAATTTATAAACACAGCATCGAGGATTATACCGGATTTCAGCGGTAAAGCTGAAAACCTGCGTAGTTTCATAGATGCATTGGAAATTATAAAAACAATACAGGGCGCGCATGAAAACTTAGCAGTATCTTTAATAAAAACAAAACTAAAAGGACCAGCCAGGAATATAATCAGCAATGAGAGTACAATTGATCAGATCATAAATAAACTTAAAACAAATGTAAAGGGTGAGTCAATCGACAATATATCTGCACGATTATTGAATCTTTCCCAGAAAAACAAAACACCCAACGTGTATACCCAAGAGATAGAAAAGTTAGCTAAGTCTCTAGAAGGAGCATATATTGAAAAAGAATATACACTAGAACAAGCTAAATCATTAAGTACCAAACAAGCTGTATCAGCAATGAAGAAAAATTGCCTAAACAAAGAAATTAAAGCTGTTATGCGTTCTCGTCAATTCAACACTATGGACGAAGCAATAGCTACATTTATTGAAACAGCCAATGATATAGCAGAAGAAACTAATACTATTATGTATTACCAAAATTACCCACAGGCGGCCAAAGGTACAATAATAACAATAATCACAACAACAACAACTCTAGAGGTGGCTCGAACAGAGGCGGCTCAAATAGAGGTAATAATAGAAGTAATAATCAAGTACGAGTAACACAAAGTAGCTCGGAAAACGCTCAAGCCCCCTTGAGCAACAGAACATAAAAGTTTTTAATATAAATCTAAATCTCAGCAGCATAATTAAAATACAGAATCAAAAAAATAATAAACCATTAACATTACTAATAGATACTGGAGCTAACATATCAATTCTAAAAGATAATAGCATATGTTCTGAAATTAATCAAACTTTCAAAACAAATATAACAGGAATTGGTCAGGGAACAATTCAATCAATTGGACTAGCAACAATTGATTTACTCTTCGATTATTTCATAATCAGTCATGACTTCCAAATAGTTAATAATGAATTCCCCGTACCGTGTGACGGAATCTTGGGACTTGACTTCATTCGAAAATTCGATTGCATATTAGATTATCACAACGATGAATTAATACTAAAACCACAATCACTTAAATACCAAATACATGTGCCACTCTTACATAATGTTATTGACAATTCAATATTATTGCCAGCAAGGTCGGAAGTAGTGAGAAAAATCACACTTCAGACAAATGAAGATGCTGTTTTAGTACCAAATCAGGAAATTCATCCTGGGGTATTTATAGCTAAGAGCATCGTAAAATGCAATAGTGCAATAGTTCGTATTTTGAATACAACAAATAATAATATAAATATCGAAAATCCTAACATTGAATTCGAATCAATAGAAAATTACGAAATTAAATCGTTCAATAAAAACCAAACCAATAGAACTAATGAAGTCTTAAACAAATTAAAATTCCCAGACCATGTGAAAACAGAACTTACTGAACTATGCACCAAATACAGTGATATATTTGGTTTAGAATCAGAAGCAATTTCGAGTAACAACTTTTACAAACAAAAAAAAAAGCAAGGAAAATATAAGAAGGAACCAACAGAGGGGGGAGACGGAGCAAAGGGGAAGAGGGGAATTAAGATTAGCAGACAAAACTCCGGTATACATTAAAAACTATAGAAATGCGGTAACAGAAAAACCAGAAATAAATAGACAAGTAGAAAAATTGATTAAAGATGGTATAGTCGAACCAAAGACCATATAAACACTTAGATGAGTAACGCCTATACATTTGAATGCGACGCAAAATTTCTAGCCTGGCCTTTGATCTGGCCTTTGAGGCTTCGTACGACTGCCTGCCGACTGACTGTTCGTTCTCCAAAGACCAGTCGAACGAATGCCGAAGTCGCGGCTTGCTGATGCTGACACGAGCAACGAAGTTAGTCGCCAGCCTGCCTTCAGCAAAGCTGGTCGATGGTGCTTTGCGTCGCTTCGTTTACGAAGTACATTGAGCGAAAATGTTTAAAACTTACGATCGACGCAAAGTGCTTGTTCTTTATCCATGAAATGCATGCTTTAATAAAATTATATTACTCCAGATACTAACGATTAATTTTACAGGAAAATTTAAGAATAAAATAATTTTTACACAAGGCGCATCTTTGCAATAGCTCTATAAGAAAATAGCACACATAGATTGATTTCACTTTTGTTTTTGAACAGTGTATGCTCGAGAAAAGTTCTTGTCTCAGCCAATGGCGTGCAAGCACCTTCGGTTGTTGCGTGAATTATGCTGCATAGAACTTAAAAGTATGTATGTATGTGTTGTTATTCACTTCTCTGGCTTTACTGGCAAGAAATGAATTTTGTTAGTTTTCTAGCGCTGATCACGACCTACCCCAAATTTGTGTTGATATATGAGTGCATGTTGTGTACTGAGGTTGGCTCCGTACAAAATATGTATTTTTAATTTATTTTTATATAATTTCTTAAAATTAAATTAATATTATTTTTATTCCCCAATTATAAAATAAAAGAGTGCTAGAAATACAAATCAAATATTTAGTTGTATAAATAAATATGATTATGACCCAATATTTAATTAGATAGTTTATTATTCAATTAAGATAATTGCGCTTGCAACTCTGTGGGCCAAGGGCGCCAAGCTTTGAGATATGGAGCACAAAATGTAATCGATAGCTTACGATTGCATTGAGCTGCCGACCTTTTCCAATTTGTGAAAAAATTAATATTTGAACGCCTTTTAAATATTTAAAAGTGAACTATGTGTGTCAGTGATTTAACGAAAAATGAGTGTGCATTAAAACCAATTGCTTAGTGACAAAATTCAAAAATTAAAATTCCAAGCAGAAATACTTTTGGCGCAAATTTCGGGTGCCGGTGTGTCGCGTTCTTTCAGGGAATTCTACTTGCCACTTTTAGCCGTTGCTGCTGCTTGATACGACTGGAAAGGTTGCAAGTATCTTAACTTAATATCATAGCCTTTTTAAGGCTTTACTGATTATTCTATACTTTTATATACTTATATATTGTCAATTATTAAAATTATAATATATACATTTGTATATTGTATTGTATATCAGTTATATTTATATTGTATATATATTGTTTTTTACATATATTTTGATTTTATTTTTAATTTTTTTTTTTGCATAAATATTGTGTGTGTTATTTTTGTAATGGCTGAAAAAAGGAGAGATCAGATTAGTAGCAGCAAGTGTAGCCTTCGTACTGCCAAAAATCTGCGCGACGTTCAGGAATAAAATTGTTTAGTTTCCAGAAGGGATCCATCTATTTTAAAGCATGGGCTGAAAATGCACTTTAGTGAAGATTTTGTTGCGAACACATCTGCTCTTTTTTGTGCCAATATCATTTTGCCCGGAAAAATTGGATGCAGATATCTGAAACCAGGAGCAATACCAGATCGGAATATGGAAGCTGGTAATAATTGCACTAGCAATGCAAATTATTTAAATGCTTTAATTTCGCCCCCAAGAAAAAGAAAACGTTCACAGTCTCCAGCTGAATTTGTCGTCAGTGTCATAAAAACACAACGACGCTAAATATTATCAAAGCAGTATTTCTCATTTAAAAAAATTGCTGAAGCAAGAAAAATAAGAATCAACTTATTAAAAAGAGAAAATACTAATTTAAAACAAAAGATCAAAAGATTGAAAGTCAACGCTTATGAAAGTCTTATTTCAAAAGTTGATAAAATGGATCTTCCTGGAAATGAACAAATTCTGATTAAAATGCTTTTGAAAGAAAAAAAGGAACATGTTTAAGATGGAACGATTCCGAAAAACTATTCGCACAGGGTATATTTTACAGGTCAACGTCAACATATAAGTTTTTAGAGACTCTTTGCAATTAAATCTTCCTAGTCCATCATCTTTGCAAAAATGGAACAGCATTAAAGCTACAGCCTGGAGACAACGAATGTTTGTACTCGGCTCTTAAAGATGCTATTAAAGGAATGAGCGAATGCGACAAGGAATGCATTCTCCATGCGATGAAGTGCAATTAGAAAAATTTGACCTACAATACCTCTGTTGATGCTATTGATGGCTTGGAACATTTACTTGAACGTTCTAACAAAATGGGCAGTCACATTTGCGTTTTCGTTTTACGAGGCATTTTTAAAAAATGGTAATTTATTTTAAACTATTTTGTTCCTGAAACAAATATAAAAGGAGAATGCTTGAAAGCCCTTATTTTAAGAAATATAAATATTGCTGAGAATATCGGATTCACATTAAGGGGTGTAGTCTATGATCAAGGAGGAAATAATAGAAAATGTACCTCATTGTTCAAAGTGACAAAGGAGAAACCATATTTTTATAATAATAATAAGAGATTTATTGTTCTATGACATTCCTCTTTTTAAATCTATTAGGAATAATCTCCTAAAAGCCAAATTTGAAACTCCTGATGGATTAGTCGATTTCGACGTTATAAGGGAGGTTTACGAACTTGAACAAGGATCAGTCACAGAATGACTAAATTAACGAAAAGTCACGTGAATACAACAAGGTTTGAATTAATGCGTGTATGTTTGGCTACGCAAATTTTCAGTCACACCGTACAGCCTATTAGAACTGTAATAAAAACAAGCAACTGCAACGAACAGCTCCGAAGTGGCTGACGCAACCGCTACTTTGAAAAAGTTAATGACTACGATGCTGAAACAGAGTTTTAAGCACAACCCCATGAAATTGCACTCCCAAAAGAAAATCATAGTCTGGAAAAAATTAAAAGAAATGCAGGTATACTTAAGAAATATAAGGTACCAAGGCAATTTGACATATTGTATTGATGGCTTGCTCCAAACTACTGAGGCTATTTTTGGACTTGTCGAAGACCTTTTTAAAGAACATCCCGACAATTTTTATACCCTGAACCCATTAAAAATGGGTAAAAGGGGTATTATGTTTTTGTGCAAAATCCAAATGTATGTAACAGGCAGAAGGAAGCATCTCCGACCCCATAAAGTATATATATTCTTGATCAGCATTAATAGCCGAGTCGATCTAGCCATGTCCGTCTGTCTGTCCTCCGTCCGTCCGTCCGTCCGTCCGTATGTATGAACGCAAGGATCTCAGAACCTATAAGAGCTAGGGACTTGAAATTTTAGATGTAGGTGCTCCTAGTTCCTCGCAGATCGAGTTTGTTTCCGATAATCGATAACTTGCCCCGTTTCAAGTAATCGATAAAATGTATATCGATATCCTGTTTTTTAAGCAATTTTGGTAAATAATAAGAGCTAGAGTTACCAAACTTGACATGTACTTCTAGAAAAGTATATATATATCGATTATCTTTCATTTTATACCTATCGCCACCTCCCCGTCTCTCTTCTATAAGCGCGCGCTGCATTTGGTGTTGGAATATGAGGGTTCAGGGTATCCCCTAGTCGGGAGCTCCCGACTAGAACCTCTTACTTGTTTAATGTTGAGTTGCATCTTATTAGTAGAAAATATATTTTCAAAAACCTTTATGTGAATTTTGCTAACATTAAAAAATAAATCTGATGGTGCTTTTAAGTTACCAAAGTCCGTTTCCTTCGAGTAATTTTTTTCAGATATAAATTGTTCTGAAGGTGCTGTTAACAATTCACTATTTTTAATAAGGTACGTTTGGCATTTTTCGCAATTTGATCCCTTTGCAATATAGCCTACAAAATATCTACTCGATGTCAACTCAATCGGTAAATCATTTGTCAACATATTGTCCATATGTTCGTCAAAATAGGTTTCATTACCTTTTACAATTTGTGATAATGATAGTAAAAGTTCATTATCAGGCACTACCTTACTTTCATTATTTTCGTAGGGTTCATATATATTGAATCGAATTCAACAGGCAGCATAACATCATCATCGGACTCGCAATTCGATTTTTTGGTAAATGAAAAATGTGTAATGAAATTAATTTTGCTATAATGATTTGAATTCATAAACTGAAGGGTTTCTACAGTTTCCACCTTTGGCTCGAACGGATGCAAATATATTTTCAAGTGGATCTTGATTTATTCGACTTGTCAAAAAGAAACAAGTAAGAGGTTCTAGTCGGGAGCTCCCGACTAGGGGATACCCTGAACCCTCATATTCCAACACCAAATGCAGCGCGCGCTTATAGATAGAGAGTAGCGGGGAGGTGGCGATAGGTATAAAATGAAAGATAATCGATATATATATACTTTTCTAGAAGCTACATGTCAAGTTTGGTAACTCTAGCTCTTATTATTTACCAAAATTGCTTAAAAAACAGGATATCGATATACATTTTTATCGATTACTTGGAAATGGGGCAAGTTATCGATTATCGGAAACAAACTCGATCTGCGTAGGAACTAGGAGCACCTACATCTAAAATTTCAAGTCCCTAGCTCTTATAGGTTCTGAGATCCTTGCGTTCATACATACGGACGGACGGACGGACGGACGGACGGACGGACGGACAGACAGACGGACATGGCTAGATCGACTCGGCTATTAATGCTGATCAAGAATATATATACTTTATGGGGTCGGAGATGCTTCCTTCTGCCTGTTACATACATTTGGATTTTGCACAAAAACATAATACCCCTTTTACCCATTTTTAATGGGTTCAGGGTATAAAAATGGCGTCTAGTAGTGGATTATAGGCAAGTAAATAAAAAACTTCTAGCAGATAAATTTCCATTACCTAGAATAGAAGAAATCCTAGATCAATTGGGAAGAGCGAAATATTTCTCGTGTCTAGACCTAATGTCTGGCTTCCATCAAATTGAACTAGAAGAAAAATCTAGAAATATAACATCTTTTTCCACGAGCACTGGCTCATATCGCTTCACGCGATTACCATACGGCCTTAAAGTAGCCCCAAATTCATTTATGAGAATGATGCAACTTGCTTTTTCTGGTCTAGAACCATCGCAAGCATTCCTTTATATGGATGATTTAGTTGTAATTGGTTGTTCTGAAAAGCACATGCTCAAAAATCTAACAAACATATTCGAGCTTTGTAGAAAACACAACCTTAAACTAAATCCAGAGAAATGTTCATTCTTTATGCACGAGGTAACATACCTTGGCCATAAATGTACGGACCATGGCATCCTTCCGGATGATAAAAAATATGATGTAATTAAAAATTATCCAACTCCAACAGATCCGGATAGTGCACGACGTTTCGTCGCTTTTTGTAATTACTATAGAAGATTCATTAATAATTTCGCACAATACTCACGTCACTTGACAAGACTGTCCAATGTCCAATTCGAATGGACTCAAGAATGTGAAGAATCATTCCAATATCTTAAAAACGCATTAATGAAGCCAACATTATTGCAATACCCTGATTTTAGCAAAGAATTTTGCATAACCACAGATGCAAGTAAACATGCATGTGGTGCAGTACTCACACAAGACTGCAACGGTGCGCAACTACCAATTGCATATGCATCGAGAGCTTTCACGCAGGGAGAAAGTAATAAATCGACTACAGAACAGGAATTAGCAGCTATACACTGGGCAATAAAACACTTCAGACAATATATCTATGGAACGCATTTCTTAGTAAAAACAGATCATAGACCACTAGTATACTTATTTTCTATGAAGAATCCTACTTCAAAGCTGACTAGAATGAGACTAGATTTAGAAGAGTATCAATTTACAGTTGAATACCTCAAGGGGAAGAATAATCATGTTGCGGATGCATTATCTCGCATAAACGTAGAAGACTTAATACAAATGAACAGAAACATATTGATAGTCCAAACAAGGTCATCAAAAAGACAGGAAAACATCTGCGCAGATGAAAAAATTAAAATGCATGATAAAATATACGAGCCCAATGTCTACGAAGTCGTTAGCAATAGCGACGTAAAGAAATTTGTAAAAATAAAAATGAATAATTTCAAATGTTTACTCAAACGAGGCAAACAAATTATTTCACAATTTTCAGTTAAAGATTTATATTCTAATGAAAAATTCGACTTAGGTCAATTTTTTCAAAGGCTTATTACAGAAGCCGGGATACACAAAATCATTAACATACAGATGTCACCAAGTGAACAAATTTTTCAGTTTGTCACTATAAATGAATTTAAAAATAAGGGCAATAAACATTTATTAAATATAAAAATAGCGCTATTTCAAAAAGTGACACAAGTAGACAAAAATGACGAAAGTCAAATTAATGCAATCCTGTTAAGATATCATAACGACCCAATAGAAGGAGGCCATACAGGGATTACGCGTACCCTATCAAAAATAAAGAAACGTTACTATTGGCCCAAAATGATACAAACCATAAAAAACTATGTAAAAACGTGTGTAGACTGCCAAAGAGCTAAAACTACAACACATACAAAGGCCCCTATGATAATAACAAATACCCCAAACACAGCTTTTGACACTGTTTTAATTGATACCATCGGCCCATTACCTCGAACCGAGAATGGCAATGAGTATGCAATAATTATAATATGCGACCTTACAAAATATCTAGTTTCAATACCAGTAACAGATAAAAGCGCAAAAACAGTAGCCAAAGCAATATTTGAATCATTTATACTAAAGTACGGTCCTATGAAGACGTTCATAACAGACATGGGTACTGAGTATAAAAATTCACTTATTAATGACTTGTGCAAATATATGAAGATAAGTAATATATTATCAACAGCACATCATCACCAGACTTTAGGAACGGTAGAAAGAAGTCATCGAACATTCAACGAATACATTCGTTCATACATCTCTATAGACAAAAATGATTGGGATGAATGGTTGAATTACTTCACATATTGTTTTAACACTACCCCATCAACAGTACATGAGTACTATCCTTATGAACTTGTTTACGGTAAACTGCCAAGACAATTTACAGAATTTAACACTTTTTCACAAATAGATCCTATATACAATTTAGACGATTATGCAAAAGAGTTTAAATTTAAATTACAAATTGCATATAAAAGAGCAATTTCTATGATTGAAATAGAAAAACAAAAACGTAAAATAGAATATGATAAAAAAGTTAATGACTTAAAGTTAGAAATAGGAAACTTAGTACTACTTAAGAATGACTCAGGTCATAAGCTAGATAATCAATATTTAGGACCCTACAAAATAATAAAAATAGAAGATAAAAACAATATTGTAATCGATATTGGAAAAAAGAAACCTCTGAAAGTCAATAAGAATAGGCTAAAGTTATTCAAAAATTAATTTAAAAAAAAAAAAAAAAAAAATTCTTTACGTACAAAAACAATAATAAAATTTTACTATTTTTCTATTTTATTGAAATACATGTACTTTCTAAGAACAAAAATAAAACATATATTAATATAAATATACATAAATTAAAAATAACTTCATATAATTACGTTATTTTTCAAAGGAGGGAGATGTAGTGTGCACATATCGAGAGCTTACTGTACTCAGCAATATATCCAGTATGTACTTAATATATACTTATAAACATAAATACTAAAAAGGCAAAGACATTTATTCTTTGTTGCATAAACATATGTCATGTTCAAGTGTAGTCCAAGTGCCCGAAATATGATCAGCACAGAATGCCTGGACTACAAACAAGCCGCGTCAGCATTAGTCCCATGCATTGACCGCTTACATACGTGCACAATACAATCTGTCCCACCAGCGACGTATCCGCCGCTTATAAATAATATATATATACTCGTTTGATATGTAATATATAAAACGACTTATATACAAAAGGCAGCGCTGCCCCTGAGGACTGCTCAGCCTTAGGTTTAGTAATAATGAAAACCAAATGTAAAAGACAGAAGAATAAAGTCGTGAGTAGCGATAACAACTGTTGCTCTCACTTGGAACTTCTAAACAAAGTGTTTATTTCTTTAAGTTAACAAAGTTAACTACAGAGGATGGAGAGGATGTTTGTTTTGATTGTGACATTTTTTAGGATATTTGAGAGTCAAAATTGACAGAGAATGCAAGAGAGTGAAATACCGACGGCACGGCAAGATAATTGAAGAAGTTAATGTTGAAATGTATAAATATTATTATAGGTTATTTTTTGGCGGCGACATGCAGGAAGATTAGTTGTGATTTAACCAATTAATCGAGGATAGAATGAAGAAAAAGGAGTGAGAATTTGTATATTGTTATTTTTGTTATAAATAGTGGCGATGAAACGCCAAATTGTTGTTATTGTTGTTTTATTTGTTTTTTATTTTTGTACTGGTCGTAGATCTAATGTGCAATCAATAAGAATGCTAAAAGCTAATTGCGTTGGTTAATGGATATTTAGGCAAATATATTGACTACGTATATATAAGTAATAAATGTATGTACATATAAATATGTTAGTGTGTTATGTTAATGGAAAAGATCTATGAAGAGAGGGAGAAAAGGTGGCGAGTTGAGACAGTGAGTGTCAGTGTGTATGGCAGGTCGCCCTCCTGTATAAAGTCTCTCTAGTCCTTTTTCCTTGATTTCGAAATAAAAAAGGCTTTTTATTTTGGTTGCCGTCTAGGATAATGGACAGCAAGGTTCCAGGCAAAGGGAAGAGCAAGCTTGAAGCACACACTAAAAAGGAGTGTGTCCTGGATAAGTGGAAGTTTCTGTCAAAATGATTGTTATGCCTGCGGTTGTCTGGACGGCTTGTTTGCGTTTGTTGTTTTTGCGCAGTGTTGCAGCTGCGCTTTTGTACGTTTACTCTTTCTCACTTGTTTCGTGCCCAAAGTGTGTCAGTGGGCAAGATGGTGAGGGGGGAGAGGTGTCACTTTGAGAGACCACTAGATGTCAAATGTTTGATAGGTTGTAATGTGGCCAAAATTACGCACACATATGTACATATACACAAGCACACACATGCATGTGTATACTGTGTGACCAAAAATAATGTGCAAGTGTATGTCCGTGAGCATCAAAACAAACGCGTGCGCATATGTGGGTAAGATACTTGGAGGAATTTGTGCAATGTGTATTTTTCAGTTTTGAGTAAGGAAACTAGATGCCAATGTATGATTGCAAGTGTGTGTATGGGTAAGTATTGATGTATATGTATATGAGTGTGAATGTATGTGGAGCTCACTACAGAGTTAGTTGCGCGACAGCAACTGTATTATAGCTAACCTGCACGGCGTATAAACGCACAAACATACATATGTTGACTTATTGGTTTATTGTGTAAGATCAGCTGCTTGGTTATGGCAATTAAGGGGAGAGAGATGTATATATGTATAGGTTAGCAATTTGGCATCTTTTTTCTTTTTGTTTTTATTTTTGTTTTTGTTCAAGAAAATATTTGTATTTTTGTGTTTGGTGAAAATTATGTGTGTGTGTTTTTTATTTTTTATCATTTTTTGACAGTAATTACAAAGAGATTGCTCTATTTTTGTGTGAGTGTGTATATATATATGTTAAGGCATATATGTTATGAACAGAGTAGAGGTTAGCACGTATACAGGCAATTGGATATATAAATACATGTATATATACGTATATGCATGGATATACGCATATGTATGTGACGATGGAGTAGTTTAATTATAATAGAAAATGTATGAGCATATAGCAATTTATTGTTTGAAAATGTTAGGTTATTTTATATTTAGTCGTTGATTAGTAAGTTAAGATTTTAGGTTAAATACCAATTGATGTCAATTGACAGACGAACGTCACTATGTTTTGGCACGGGTTTGTGTCAGAAAAAAGGCGAAAGTAAAGAATTCAGCGCACACGTACACACACGCACAGAAGTATGCTATATAAGCAGGCGTCTGCACTTATGCATGCACATATGCGGCATGAGAGGACAAGGAAGAGAATGTAGAAAGGAATGTACTGGAGGCTGCACACATACAGAGGCAATATGCTTGTACTATGTTTCGCACACACACATATGTACATAAAAGTACACGTGTTCAGTTTCTTTCCCTCTATCCACTCTCGACCACTATCCTTTCACCACCACAGTTCACATTATTTCACAATTCCACTATTTATTGTTTTATAGTTTCACTATTTCACGTTTTTCAGGGTCTCAAAATGGAATTTACTTTTACTTTTACTTTCACAATTTTCATTTTTTTAGTTTTTCAATTTATCAATTTTTAGTCGACCGGCCAAGAGAAAACACGTCCGTTCTGGGTAAGTGGCTTCATGCGAATGGGAATCGGGGATCGAGCGGCAGGTTGGCAGGAGTGGGCGAGCAAGCGAGCAAGCGAGCGAATGAGCGAGCAGAAGAGGCAGCATGACAGCATGACAGCAAGGCAGCGAGCAGAAGAGGCAGCATGACAGCAAGGCGGCAAGGCAGCGAGACATTGAGACAGCAAGGCAGCAAGGCGGCAAGGCAGCGAGACAGCAAGGCGGCAGGGCAGCGAGACATCGAGACAGCAAGGCAGCAAGGTAGCAAGGCGGCAAGGCAGCGAGACACTCCGACTCCAGTTCCAGCTCCAGTTCCGATTCCAATTTAGACTCCAAATCCAGCTCAGTGGCCGCTCACTCACTCACCCAGTCGGCCCCTCCCAATTGGGAACATTGATGCGCTCAATCTCCAATTCTCAGACCAGAAATTTATTTATTGATATATATTACTTAGAGATGGATAAACTTTATAAATGTTAATGCATTTTTGATGATAAATGTTAGTAGGTATTTTGTGATTATGATTAAGTCTTAAGACTATAAACAATTGTTTTGAATTTGATTCGATTTGATTATGTGCGTGTGTGTGTATGATACATTGTGTGATGAGTGAAAACAATTATAAGATAATTTGTTGTAATTGGATTAAATACTAAGTATTTGGTGTTAGATGATATACATTAGATGTGTTGTGATAAGAGTTGATGTAATATACAATTGGGGTTGGTGCGGCGTCAGTAAATAATGTTTACCATAAGCTAGCAGTTAATTGACAAGAGTTGCGCTGTTTAGGCGTTTCAAGTGTGAGAGAGAGATTCTTTCTATTTTGAATTGAAATATTTTAGAGAGATCATGCGTATTCTTTGCGTATTTAGGAATAGTTTTAGGAATTTACATTTTAAATGTTAAGACGATATAAAAGTCGTGGCATGCTCACAGTGCTCAAAACCAGGAGTGTGCGCATATTATTATATATATATATATATATATATATATATATATATATATATATTTATATATATTGTTATGACAGAGCGAATGCTTGCGCTCGTGCGTATATACGATTACAAATACATACCAGCAAGTTTGTGCGCTTGCGGGTATATATATATGTATGTATGAGTATATGATTAGCGACGAGTATGCAGCGTTAGGTAAAAAGCCACCGTGTGTTGATATTTTTTTGACGGCTTGTTATGATATGGGTATGTGTGTTTAAAATGCTCGAATGAACACTGCAAATGGCTGCAGCGAGAATGTTACGTGTGTCAAGTGTGATTCTATTAATGATTTTGGCAAATTGACAAGGTTCATCAAATATTTTGTTTTTGGACTGTATCTCTCGAAAATATTTCAATGGGGAGAATTATATATGTGCAGTTGCAATAGGAGGATTGATCGGCCGCATGCCATTCTCTCACACTATAAAAGGCAGTTTCTTTAATAGTAAACATTAGCATCGGCCGAACAATACGAGAATCTAATTTGTTCTTGTATTGCAACTCATCATATATAGAAGTATGGGAGAGGGTATTAAGTTAAAATGTAGTTAATACATGTACATATATATATATATATATATATATATATATATATATATATATATATATATATATATATATATATATATATATATATATATATGAGTAGTGACTAAAGCTGATTGATTAAAGCTGTAGCTGTTTTTGATGTTGTTGCTGGAGCTGTTATTCGGCGGCGGTTGATTGATGGTGCTGCTAACGGCCGCTACTGAGGAATAGTTGCTAGCTTTGTGCGGCGGCAGCTGATGATTTTTGTTGTTGATGTTGATTGTTGATTGAGCCGCTGCTGGTTGGCATATAATGCTGATGACAGTAGCAAGGATGATGATGATGAGGTTCAATCAGCTGGGCAGTATTTTAGTTGGCCGTGTGTGATTGGGAGCAATTGGCACAGTTTGCCGGTAAGCTTATAGGCTTGGAACATTGCTGCGATAAGTGCTCCTGACCGCATTTCACGCAGCGCGGATTGTGATGACAATAGCGCGCCGTGTGATTATATCGCTGGCAGCGGTGGCATTGAGGCAATTTCCTGTCGTCGATTTTTGGCCACTCAAAACGGACTAAGAATTTGCATAATTCCCGGACATTGAAAATTGTTGTAGGATTCCTTATTGAATTTGGAGCTAATTCAATAAAGAATAAGTTTGGCCGGTGGTGACCAGAATCATTGCGATTCCGATAAACAGGGTTGTATACATTTCGTATTATATAGCCCATATCAGACAGCTCACTTCGGATATTGGTTGTGCTAATGGAGGCGTGAATGCCTCGCACGACAACCCGAAGTGAGCGCTGATCACGTTTCTGGTAAGTATTAAATTTGATGGAGCTATCTGTTTCAAGAATTTGGATAATATGTTCGTGTGTTTGGGTCGATTTGGGTATGATTCGTAGGATGCCAGGGCCACCCAATTTTAGTCCATAGTCAACTATGGGTGGGTTGTGCCCGTTTAATTTGGCCACTAACGAATCGATGCCATTCCGATTGGATTCATTATGCTGGACGCATATTTGTGGTGGTTTGAACTGTTTTGGAGCAGAACTAGAGGCCGTATGTTGTTCGTGTTGTTGTTTGATGGGGGCAGAAAGGAAATTGGGCACCATATTAGCAGAAATGTTGGCGACAGCATTGGGAGCGGGGATTGTTGTTGTAGCAGCCGATGTTGAAGCTGTTATTGAAGTAGCTACTGTTGCTGCTGTTTGAGCCGTCGGTGCATTTTGGGATGATGTTGTTACTGCAGGAGCTAGCATTGATGAAGATGATGGACATACTGTTAAAGATGATTGTACAGCAGAAACAAGACTGTTGATCATAGCAATCTCTTGTCGCTGTTTAGGCGACGATTGCGATTGTGGTTGCAGTTGGTGGTTAGACACAACTAGATCGGATTCAGATAGAAGACTGAATCGATTTGATGTTGGTCGAGCATTGCGAGGCGCGTCTTGTTGTGTTAGACGGGTTTTGGCTGAGAATTTGCGGTTTGAAATGCGTGCAGCCCTCCGCCGTGTCTGACTGATAGTTTTAGTGGATGTATGTTGTTGCTTTTGGGGCAGAGCGCCCGAAATGGTAAGATTGTTGGACAGATTTTTGCTAAAGATGGGCAAGTAGCTATTGATGCAATCACCGTTGTTGCTGCTGGTGGCGCTGCTGTTAATTTCGCTGTTAATAATTGTGTTTTGTGTCAGGGGAGCAACATTATTGTCAGCCAGTGCTGTAGTAGCCGAGTGGGAACAGTTCTCGATTGTTAGAAACTTTATGTGCTACCCTCGCACTTAGCTCACACACTTTTGCATATTCCTTTTGATGTCTGATTTGGCACGTAGGCAGATCATACGATAATGCAGTTAAACTGAGGAGCGATCGCGAAAGCTTTTATCACCGTTACAGTTAGGTCTATAAAAGGAGCGGGCGACCGCGTGCGACAGTCGTCAGTTCAGATTGGAAGCGAAAAGACGTACTTCGTCAAGAAGATTAAACAGTGAAAAACGAAGTCTAAAGTTAAAATAAGTAATAAAAATAATAGAAAGCGTATTGAAGCAGACGTGCAAGTGGAAAAGTATTGTAAAATCTAAGTAGTGAAAGATATTGAAACAGGTGACTTTATATTAGCCTGGTATCAATGGATTGGTGTTTGACCCTTCTTTAATTTTACAGCCTCGTGGTAGGGGTGCTGCCGTAAGCGCTGGTCCGATTTTCACCAATCTCTTGGCGCATATATATTGGCGCGGAGACAAGGGTAGGTTATCTACTCCAAGGAGATTTCGGAACCGTGCTCCAGTGCCACATTCGAGACTGCTCGGTGATGATCATCAAATGTGTCTGGCGTTAAGTGACTTATATAAATGGATACCAAAGTCACAAGTTTATTCAGATCCACAAGAAGTTATGACTTTAAATCTGTGTTGCGTAGTGTAATTGATTATTTATTCTCCTTTGTGCTACCTTCGTCGCTCTTATTGAGCGAATGAGAATTAGAATTGACAAAGAGTTAAGCGCACGAACAAACTGAAAGATAAAAGCAACTACAATTAGTAAAACAGAAGCATCTGAACGAAATTCGAAGCACGCATCCATACATACATCACATTAAGCTTAAATTTTTGACATTGCGATCAGCGAATGTCTACCTAATCTATTCCCATTGATCGAAGCTAAAGTAAATTTAAGCAACTAAACAAACATGGAACAAAATGTATTATATTGAATTAAAAATTAGTCGATAGATATTAGAGTTAAGCAGCAGTAGTAATATTCCTTTTGACCTATGAATATATTTGGCAAGGGTAAGGTTGTGACATTTATATGCACGTCAATATTTATATATATACTTACAATTAACTTTCTTTGTACAAAGGCAACAATGATACCCATACAATAATACACCTACACACACCCACCAACATCGACGTCATATTGGGCCCAAGTGCACGCAACGATGGAAGTATGAGTGAGTTAATATAGAGTAGTGAGGACTATTTTTTTGTATATCTGTTGTATATATATATATTTACGATTGACATTGCATTGATCTCGAACCTATTGCCAACGTGAGCGTAAGATAACAGTTTTCTTCAGTAAGTTATGTTGGAAATCTGAAGTTATTTTGTTGAACAAAAATCAGTATATTATTATTTTTAAAATCATGAATTCGAATTTGAATGTTTCGGTAAATCTTAGGGAATTGATAATTCGCTTGTAATATAACCATGTATCTTGAGATGAACGGCTTGCTTCAATTAAATGATTTTGTTATATTCTAATATGACTCGGTGAATAATTATCTTGTCTGTCGAGTACCATGCTGAATTCTGTAGAAATGCGTTAATGCGTTAGAGTCTCGCATAGGGGCAATCTACGATTTTCTGGTTGCTATGGTAGGGAGGGTAGAGACGAGGGACAACTAACACCAAGATCCCTCCATTAGGCTTATTGGATCCCGAGTTTTGTGGTGTTTGTCGGAACACTTATTTACAGGATAGGGAAATAAAGTTAAATTTTATGATAGTATTTGATCTTGTTTATTTTTGAAGCGTACTTGATATTCTTCATGTCAGTGTATTGGTGTTGATAGGCAGATTGGGCGAGGAAGAACCCCGACCACGACGAGCTAAATTGAGCAAAAGCAAGAAGTACGCGCCCCCGAACCCAATGCCCCGCGACCAACGTAAGCCACTAAGGGCGAAGACGCCCTAGAGGGTTACAAATGGACGTGGACACTCCATGTAAAAGGCAGCATCGACTGCCCCCCGTATACACGTGGACACTACAGTGCGACTGCATATGATGGGAAGGATAGAGTTTCTGTTGTTGTTGTTGTTGCCGCTGCTGTTGCTAAGAGTGGAGGAGCAATAGTTGAAGCATTTCGCGATGTAGCGATCATCAGCAGATTAGCTGCTGTTGACATAGATGGATCGCTATCAATACCCTCGATATCAATAAAAAGGTCGCTTGAGGAGTGTCTTTTGTTTTTATACCCTGAACCCATTAAAAATGGGTAAAAGGGGTATTATGTTTTTGTGCAAAATCCAAATGTATGTAACAGGCAGAAGGAAGCATCTCCGACCCCATAAAGTATATATATTCTTGATCAGCATTAATAGCCGAGTCGATCTAGCCATGTCCGTCTGTCTGTCCGTCCGTCCATCTACTCAGTTTGTTCCAGACGTTCGTCGCGAGCAGACGTGTCGCGGTGTTCTTTTTGTGTCCAAATCTAAGATAAAGTGCAGGTGTTCACTTTGTAGTAAACAAAGCAATAAAAACATAGCGGTGAATATTGCGGTAAACAGCAATAAAACTGCTTGTGCCAAAGCCGGTTTGCGAAGCAGTGCAAAGCAGTGCTAAGACAGTTCACTGCTTGTCAAGCAGTTGACAATACAGTGCAAAGCAGCGGAAAACAGTGCAAAGCAGTGCGGTTCGTGTCTTCGGTAAACGGTTCTTGTCCGGGTTATCGCGTGGTGTTGCCGATGGAGGGCGCCATGATGATGGACGCCAGAAGCGTGACCGGCACTGGGTCTAGTGCTGAGTCGGTTGCCAGCGTCGCCGCCGATGGAAGGAGGAAGGTGAGGAGAGGGAGGGCACGAAGTACGATCTGCCCCCCCTGCGTACCCGTAGAACCGAAGAGGCAGGCAATGGAAAGCGCAGACGAGTTTGCCAGGCCTACCACTAGGGCCGCCGCAAAGAGAGCCGCTGCTGCTGCTGCCGCAAATGTAGAAACCGGAGCCGCTGCCGCTGCCGCCCCCATCATTGCGCAGGCCCCAGCATGGAGGATAGTGGCCGAGGGAACAGGGGCGATCATTGCGGAGCTCTCGGCTGCTGCCGACGCGACCCGCGTTGCCCTGGTGGGTGTCGCCCCCGAAGCTGCGCGCGAGGTGTCGGCCGCCGTTAAGCGTTTAGAGGAGCTGTCCACGTCGCTGGCGGTGCGGAACGCTTTGCTTGAGAAGCTCTCAAGCATGCTGCCCGGAGCGCAGTTCGCCGCCCCCACCCCAGCTGTTGCCAACCACGCTGCCCACCATGTTGCCAACCACTGCTGCCCGTACCGCTGTCCCCGTCCCAGGAGTGCCGATCGCCGCCCCACGGATCAACAAGCCAGTTGAGACGTGGTCCGCGGTGGTCACGAGTCGGGACCCGAGCGAGTCCGGTAAAGCCGTTGCCAAGCGGATCATGGAGGAGGTCGCACCCAGCCTTGGAGTGCGTGTCCATGAGGTGCGTGAGCTCAAACGCGGCGGTGCTGTTATCCGCACACCGTCGAAGGGAGAGCTAAGCAAAGTGGTGGCAAACAGCAAGTTTGCGGAGGTTGGACTCAACATCCAGCCGAATAAGGGGTTGAAGCCGAAGATCACGGTCTACGACGTGGACACGACGATCCTGCCCGAGGTATTTATGGAGGAGCTGTACCTCAATAATTTCAAGGAAGAGATGACAGCAGCGGCTTTCAACAAGGCGATACACCTTGAGTCGAAGCCGTGGTCCGTCACTGATGGCGCCAGTGTTAATCTGACGCTAGAAGTTGACGAGAGGGCCCTGGCGACTTTTGAAAAGACCGGACGGGTCTACATAAAGTGGTTTTCGTACCGATGCCGGTCCCTCGTCCGCACCTATGCTTGCCATAGGTGTGTCGGCTTCGACCACAAGGTGTCAGAGTGCCGCCTTAAGCAGAATGTATGCCGACAGTGTGGACAAATGGGGCATGTCGCAGCCAAGTGCGCAAATCCGGTGGACTGCCGGAACTGCCGCTTCAAGGGGCTACCCTCGGGGCATGATATGCTTTCGAGGTCGTGCCCGATATATGGCGCAGTGTTGGCGAGGGTGCAAGCTAAACATTAATGTTTAGCTTCATTCAAGCCAACTGTGGCCGGGGCCGCGCTGCGTGCATCGATATCGGTGTACGTATGCGTGACCACGGCCACTCCTTTGCGCTGCTGCAGGAGCCTTATGTCGACATCGTTGGAAGGATTACGGGCTTCCCAGCCGGGATGCGCGTTTTCGGAAGCCACACTGTCGAGGACCGGAAAAAGAGCGCTGCTGTCATCATCGACGACCCAGATGCCATCTGCCTACCAGTGGAGTCGCTGACCACCGAGGCTGGAGTATGTGTGAGGGTCACAGGTAAACATGGCACAGTTTACTTGACCTCCATATACTGCCATGCTCATGCTGACTTGATGAGGATATTAAGCTATATGGATGCCATACTGCTACTGGCGAGCAGTACACCGGTCATTTTTAGCCTGGACGCAAACGCTGTGTCTCCCTTGTGGTTCAGCAAACGGCACGAATTCTTTCGTGGCCAGCTGAACCACAGAAGAGGCGAACAGCTAGATGAGTGGATACTCGGAAGTCGTGCCAACGTGCTAAATCAAGTCAGCGAGGTGTACACGTTCGATAATCGAAGAGGACAGAGCGATATCGACGTAACAATCGTCAACGAAGCAGCGTCTACGTGGGCCGCGTATGACTGGAGTGTGGACGAGTGGGATTTGAGCGACCACAACATGATTACTGTTGTGATCTCGCCATCCCCAGCAAATGCAGTTGAGAGCTATGCTCCTGTGCCGTCCTGGAAGCTCGCGAATGCTAATTGGCGATTGTTCGACTCGGAGCTGGTAGAGGAAATCGAGGAGCACCTTTCCCAGGAGAACATTAGGATGTTGCCGTTAGATTCCGCGGTGTCTGCCCTACGCCTTGCCGTACAGTCTGTGTGCGACAGAGTGTTAGGACGCAGACCGTCGAGAGCCCAGGGAAAAGTTAAATGGTGGACTGCCGAACTGAGTACCAAACGCCGTGAGGTCAGGAGACTGAGGCGGAGGCTCCAGGATGCACGGCGCAGAGGCCACGAATCTGCGCTGTATCTTGCAGCTCATCTGCGGACAGCCGTCCGCGAGTTCAAGACGCTCATCCTGAAGACGAAGGAGGAAAACTGGCGACGCTTCGTTGGAGACCACAGAGATGATCCGTGGGGGCACGTCTACCGGATATGCCGGGGACGAAAGCGGTCCACCGATTTGAGTTGCCTTCGTTCGGATGGCGGGCAGGTCGTAACATGGCACGACTGCGCGAGTCTCCTCCTCCACAGCTTTTTTCCAGCTGCGGAGTCGAGTGAAGACATCGTCATTCCGGACGAAGCTGCTCCAGCGCTCGAAGCTTTCGAGGTTGGAGTATGCGTCGCTCGGTTGAAGAGCAGGCGCTCTCCCGGGCTTGACGGCATTACAGGTGGGATCTGCAAGGCGGTATGGCGTGCCATCCCTGAGCACCTGACAGCGTTGTATTCCCGCTGCCTGGCAGAGGGATACTTTCCCCTTGAGTGGAAGTGCCCGCGTGTGGTTGCGCTCCTCAAGAGCCCCGACAAGGATAGGAGCGATCCAGCTTCCTATCGGGGCATCTGCCTGTTGCCAGTGTTTGGCAAAGTGCTTGAGGGGATCATGGTGGATCGAATGAAGGAGGTGCTTCCTGATGGAAATAGATGGCAATTTGGCTTTCGACCTGGACGCTGTGTCGAGGACGCCTGGAAGCACGTGATGACCAGCGTTACCGCCAGCCAGGCGGTATACGTACTTGGTCTTTTCGTGGACTTTAAGGGCGCCTTTGACAACATCGAGTGGAGCGCCGCGATGCGCCGCTTGATCGATGCGGGATGCAAGGAAGCTAGCTTGTGGAGAAGCTTCTTCTGTGGCAGGAAAGCCAGGATGACCAGCAGATGTGGCGAAGTCGAGGTGGAGGTCACACGAGGGTGTCCCCAGGGATCCATCAGTGGGCCGTTCATCTGGAACACCATGATGGATGTCCTGCTCCAACGCCTGGAGCCCTTGTGCACATTTAGTGCATATGCCGATGACCTGCTGGTTCTTGTCGAGGGAAGGTCGAGAGCCGAACTGGAGCGTCGAGCAGCTGAGCTGATGTCCGTCGTGGGAGCTTGGGGAGCCGAGGTCGGAGTATCGATCTCAACCAGCAAGACGGCAATGATGATGCTGAAGGGGCGTTTTGCCGTTTCCAGGCCGCCCGTGGTAAGGTTTGCAGGAGCAAGCCTACCGTACGTCGTCAAGTACCGGTACCTTGGCATCACAGTCGGTGAACGGTTGAATTTTCAGCCGCATATCGCAGGATTGCGGGTTAAACTGACTGGAGTCGTCGGAGCATTAGGTCGCGTTCTACGGGTTGACTGGGGCCTCAGTCCCCGAGCCAGACGCACTGTATATGCCGGACTCATGGTGCCTTGTGCACTGTTTGGTGCCTCGGTATGGTTTTCCGCGGTCAGGGGAGAGTCGGGGGCCAGGAGGCGCCTCATTTCCTGCCAAAGAGTCATGCTCTTAGGATGCCTACCGGTATGCCGTACAGTGTCCACTGTGGCACTGCAGGTGCTTGCTGGAGCTCCACCGTTGGATTTGGTTGCCAAGCAATTGGCAATCAGATTCAAGGTCAAGCGTGCCCACCCGCTGGAGGATAGTGACTGGCTGTTCGGTCTAGATGTGGCAAATCTAGATCAGAGGCAGATGAAGGCGTTGCTGGACGAAAGCATGTGCTCTGAGTGGCAACGGAGGTGGGATAGTGATGAGCACGGTCGACCGACTCATCAGTTTATCCCGGACGCATGCTTCGTCTACAGCCGGCGAGACTTTGGATTCGGTCTTCACGCCGGATTCTTGCTGACGGGCCACGGGTCGCTAAATGCATTCCTGCATCAGAGAAGTCTGAGTGCAACGCCCGCATGTCAATGCGGTGCAGAGCAGGAAGACTGGCAGCACGTGCTAGTTGCTTGCCCACTCTATGCAGATCTGCGAGACCTCGACGGACTTGGTGTCAGGAGAGAAGATACCCGTTGGGACTTTTCCCGGGTTCTGGAGACACCAGAGCGGCTGCGACTCCTGGAGATGTTTGCGCGGGCGGTGTTTGCTAGACGGCGGGGAGGGATGGGGGGAAGTGCACCCACAAAGGGCCGCCGGGGGGGGGGGGGGGGTCAAACTGGGAGTGGCATGGACTGTGTCACGAAGCCCACCAGAGCTTAATCTGGAAGACAAGCCCCAATCTGGGGTGAGTCGACCAATGGACGACCCATTCCGTGTTTGTCGTCAACAAAACTGGGGAGTGGCAATTGCTACGAACAGCCGACCAAAGCTGTAATTTGGTACCACGGGTAACCAGGAGCCCACGGAACTTGTTCCGTCCTGGTTAGTTGGTGCGGCCCTTCGGGGAGTATCGTGGTGGTTGTGTGTTTAATACCCAAATGCGGGGAGAGTTTTCACTCGGCGTGGAGTTGCGTGTCAACCGGGTGCTGTACCCATAGACCAGCAGAGGTTTAGATAGACCTCGCCTCCCACCAAGGGGGAATGTCATGTCCGACAAGCATGCATTCAATTTGGTACCGAAGGGACACTGCACATGCAGTGTCTTGGAGGGGCGCTAGTCCGACGCATTGTTTCGGCTCGTTGTATTTTTCGAATACCGTGGTAGTAAACCCCTACGGGGTACACGCCACGTTAAACAAATGTAGACGTTCTGTCCGTCCGTCCGTCCGTCCGTATGTATGAACGCAAGGATCTCAGAACCTATAAGAGCTAGAGACTTGAAATTTTGGATGTAGGTGCTCCTAGGTCCTACGCAGATCGAGTTTGTTTCCGATAATCGATAACTTGCCCCGTTTCCAAGTAATCGATAAAAATGTATACCGATATCCTGTTTTTTAAGCAATTTTGGTAAATAATAAGAGCTAGAGTTACCAAACTTGACATGTAGCTTCTAGAAAAGTATATATATATCGATTATCTTTCATTTTATACCTATCGCCACCTCCCCGCTACTCTCTATCTATAAGCGCGCGCTGCATTTGGTGTAGGAATATGAGGGTTCAGGGTATCCCCTAGTCGGGAGCTCCCGACTAGAACCTCTTACTTGTTATTATTGTTGTTGTTGTGAATATTTTGATTATAGTTGGCATGGCCAGCCGCATTTCGTGCATTTGTTAATTGTGTTTGCACATCAATAGAGCTGTCAGACTCTAGCTGTGCAATGAGTCTCTTGTATTTAGCTAGCTGTGTTTGCTGATCAGCTGTTAGAATTCTGTTGTTATTGTTTTGGATTGAATGTATAATGGAGGTCGAGCTTGAATTCGCCGCGGCGTACACTACATTCGTCTCGGTCGCACCTCTCTCGCTTGATCTGAAGCTAACTGGTTGTCCCCCTTGCGTCTGCCTGGCGTGCAAAGTTGATGCCGATGTTTGGGCAAGGGGTGTAGGGGTAGATAGCAGAGTCGTTGTTCTTGCTAATAATTTTGTCGTAGGGGTTGGCGTCATCAAGTCTGGTGCATTTAGCACAGTTTTTGCTGATTTGGGCAATGACATCGGCGATAGCGACATATCGGATAAGTCGGAGATTAGGCCAGGCGATATGGCGAGAATAGAGGATGGAGAGGATGTTTGTTTTGATTGTGACATTTTTTAGGATATTTGAGAGTCAAAATTGACAGAGAATGCAAGAGAGTGAAATACCGACGGCACGGCAAGATAATTGAAGAAGTTAATGTTGAAATGTATAAATATTATTATAGGTTATTTTTTGGCGGCGACATGCAGGAAGATTAGTTGTGATTTAACCAATTAATCGAGGATAGAATGAAGAAAAAGGAGTGAGAATTTGTATATTGTTATTTTTGTTATAAATAGTGGCGATGAAACGCCAAATTGTTGTTATTGTTGTTTTATTTGTTTTTTATTTTTGTACTGGTCGTAGATCTAATGTGCAATCAATAAGAATGCTAAAAGCTAATTGCGTTGGTTAATGGATATTTAGGCAAATATATTGACTACGTATATATAAGTAATAAATGTATGTACATATAAATATGTTAGTGTGTTATGTTAATGGAAAAGATCTATGAAGAGAGGGAGAAAAGGTGGCGAGTTGAGACAGTGAGTGTCAGTGTGTATGGCAGGTCGCCCTCCTGTATAAAGTCTCTCTAGTCCTTTTTCCTTGATTTCGAAATAAAAAAGGCTTTTTATTTTGGTTGCCGTCTAGGATAATGGACAGCAAGGTTCCAGGCAAAGGGAAGAGCAGGCTTGAAGCACACACTAAAAAGGACTGTGTCCTGGATAAGTGGAAGTTTCTGTCAAAATGATTGTTATGCCTGCGGTTGTCTGGACGGCTTGTTTGCGTTTGTTGTTTTTGCGCAGTGTTGCAGCTGCGCTTTTGTACGTTTACTCTTTCTCACTTGTTTCGTGCCCAAAGTGTGTCAGTGGGCAAGATGGTGAGGGGGGAGAGGTGTCACTTTGAGAGACCACTAGATGTCAAATGTTTGATAGGTTGTAATGTGGCCAAAATTACGCACACATATGTACATATACACAAGCACACACATGCATGTGTATACTGTGTGACCAGAAATAATATGCAAGTGTATGTCCGTGAGCATCAAAACAAACGCGTGCGCATATGTGGGTAAGATACTTGGAGGAATTTGTGCAATGTGTATTTTTCAGTTTTGAGTAAGGAAACTAGATGCCAATGTATGATTGCAAGTGTGTGTATGGGTAAGTATTGATGTATATGTATATGAGTGTGAATGTATGTGGAGCTCACTACAGAGTTAGTTGCGCGACAGCAACTGTATTATAGCTAACCTGCACGGCGTATAAACGCACAAACATACATATGTTGACTTATTGGTTTATTGTGTAAGGTCAGCTGCTTGGTTATGGCAATTAAGGGGAGAGAGATGTATATATGTATAGGTTAGCAATTTGGCATCTTTTTTCTTTTTCTTTTTGTTTTTATTTTTGTTCAAGAAAATATTTTGTGTTGTGATAAGAGTTGATGTAATATACAATTGGGGTTGGTGCGGCGTCAGTAAATAATGTTTACCATAAGCCAGCAGTTAATTGACAAGAGTTGCGCTGTTTAGGCGTTTCAAGTGTGAGAGAGAGATTCTTTCTATTTTGAATTGAATGCGTATGCGTATTCTTTGCGTATTTAGGAATAGTTTTAGGAATTTACATTTTAAATGTTAAGACGATATAAAAGTCGTGGCATGCTCACAGTGCTCAAAACCAGGAGTGTGCGCATATTATTATATATATATATATATATATATATATATATATTTATATATATTGTTATGACAGAGCGAATGCTTGCGCTCGTGCGTATATACGATTACAAATACATACCAGCAAGTTTGTGCGCTTGCGGGTATATATATATGTATGTATGAGTATATGATTAGCGACGAGTATGCAGCGTTAGGTAAAAAGCCACCGTGTGTTGATATTTTTTTGACGGCTTGTTATGATATGGGTATGTGTGTTTAAAATGCTCGAATGAACACTGCAAATGGCTGCAGCGAGAATGTTACATCTTCGAGGTATGCCATTTGATCGTCAAGTGTGATTCTATTAAGGATTTTGGCATAATTGACAAGGTTCATCAAATATTTTGTTTTTGGACTGTATCTCTCGAAAATATTTCAATGGGGAGAATTACTATGTATATATGTGCAGTTGCAATAGGAAGATTGATCGGCCGCATGCCATTCTCTCACACTATAAAAGGCAGTTTCTTTAATAGTAAACATTAGCATCGGCCGAACAATACGAGAATCTAATTTGTTCTTGTATTGCAACTCATCATATATAGAAGTATGGGAGAGGGTATTAAGTTAAAATGTAGTTAATACATGTACATATATAAATATATATATATATATATATATATATATATATATATATATGAGTAGTGACTAAAGCTGATTGATTAAAGCTGTAGCTGTTTTTGATGTTGTTGCTGGAGCTGTTATTCGGCGGCGGTTGATTGATGGTGCTGCTAACGGCCGCTACTGAGGAATAGTTGCTATCTTCGTGCGGCGGCAGCTGATGATTTTTGTTGTTGATGTTGATTGTTGATTGAGCCGCTGTTGGTTGGCATATAATGCTGATGACAGTAGCAAGGATGATGATGATGAGGTTCAATCAGCTGGGCAGTATTTTAGTTGGCCGTGTGTGATTGGGAGCAATTGGCACAGTTTGCCGGTAAGTTTATAGGCTTGGAACATTGCTGCGATAAGTGCTCCTGACCGCATTTCACGCAGCGCGGATTGTGATGACAATAGCGCGCCGTGTGATTATATCGCTGGCAGCGGTGGCATTGAGGCAATTTCCTGTCGTCGATTTTTGGCCACTCAAAACGGACTAAGAATTTGCATAATTCCCGGACATTGAAAATTGTTGTAGGATTCCTTATTGAATTTGGAGCTAATTCAATAAAGAATAAGTTTGGCCGGTGGTGACCAGAATCATTGCGATTCCGATAAACAGGGTTGTATACATTTCGTATTATATAGCCCATATCAGACAGCTCACTTCGGATATTGGTTGTGCTAATGGAGGCGTGAATGCCTCGCACGACAACCCGAATTGAGCGCTGATCACGTTTCTGGTAAGTATTAAATTTGATGGAGCTATCTGTTTCAAGAATTTGGATAATATGTTCGTGTGTTTGGGTCGATTTGCGTATGATTCGTAGGATGCCAGGGCCACCTAATTTTAGTCCATAGTCAACTATGGGTGGGTTGTGCCCGTTTAATTTGGCCACTAACGAATCGATGCCATTCCGATTGGATTCATTATGCTGGACGCATATTTGTGGTGGTTTGAACTGTTTTGGAGCAGAACTAGAGGCCGTATGTTGTTCGTGTTGTTGTTTGATGGGGGCAGAAAGGAAATTGGGCACCATATTAGCAGAAATGTTGGCGACAGCATTGGGAGCGGGGATTGTTGTTGTAGCAGCCGATGTTGAAGCTGTTATTGAAGTAGCTACTGTTGCTGCTGTTTGAGCCGTCGGTGCATTTTGGGATGATGTTGTTACTGCAGGAGCTAGCATTGATGAAGATGATGGACATACTGTTAAAGATGGTTGTACAGCAGAAGCAAGACTGTTGATCATAGCAATCTCTTGTCGCTGTTTAGGCGACGATTGCGATTGTGGTTGCAGTTGGTGGTTAGACACAACTAGATCGGATTCAGATAGAAGACTGAATCGATTTGATGTTGGTCGAGCATTGCGAGGCGCGTCTTGTTGTGTTAGACGGGTTTTGGCTGAGAATTTGCGGTTTGAAATGCGTGCAGCCCTCCACCGTGTCTGACTGATAGTTTTAGTGGATGTATGTTGTTGCTTTTGGGGCAGAGCGCCCGAAATGGTAAGATTGTTGGACAGATTTTTGCTAAAGATGGGCAAGTTGCTATTGATGCAATCACCGTTGTTGCTGCTGGTGGCGCTGCTGTTAATTTCGCTGTTAATAATTGTGTTTTGTGTCAGGGGGAGCAACATTATTGTCAGCCAGTGCGACTGCATATGATGGGAAGGATAGAGTTTCTGTTGTTGTTGTTGCCGCTGCTGTTGCTAAGAGTGGAGGAGCAATAGTTGAAGCATTTCGCGATGTAGCGATCATCAGCAGATTAGCTGCTGTTGACATAGATGGATCGCTATCAATACCCTCGATATCAATAAAAAGGTCGCTTGAGGAGTGTCTTTTGTTTTTATTATTGTTGTTATTATTGTTGTTGTTGTGAATATTTTGATTATAGTTGGCATGGCCAGCCGCATTTCGTGCATTTGTTAATTGTGTTTGCACATCAATAGAGCTGTCAGACTCTAGCTGTGCAATGAATCTCTTGTATTTAGCTAGCTGTGTTTGCTGATCAACTGTTAGAATTCTGTTGTTATTGTTTTGGATTGAATGTATAATGGAGGTCGAGCTTGAATTCGCCGCGGCGTACACTACATTCGTCTCGCTCGCACCTCTCTCGCTTGATCTGAAGCTAACTGGTTGTCCCCCTTGCGTCTGCCTGGCGTGCAAAGTTGATGCCGATGTTTGGGCAAGGGGTGTAGGGGTAGATAGCAGAGTCGTTGTTCTTGCTAATAATTTTGTCGTAGGGGTTGGCGTCATCAAGTCTGGTTCATTTAGCACAGTTTTTGCTGATTTGGGCAATGACATCGGCGATAGCGACATATCGGATAAGTCGGAGATTAGGCCAGGCGATATGGCGAGAATAGAGGATGGAGAGGATGTTTGTTTTGATTGTGACATTTTTTAGGATATTTGAGAGTCAAAATTGACAGAGAATGCAAGAGAGTGAAATACCGACGGCACGGCAAGATAATTGAAGAAGTTAATGTTGAAATGTATAAATATTATTATAGGTTATTTTTTGGCGGCGACATGCAGGAAGATTAGTTGTGATTTAACCAATTAATCGAGGATAGAATGAAGAAAAAGGAGTGAGAATTTGTATATTGTTATTTTTGTTATAAATAGTGGCGATGAAACGCCAAATTGTTGTTATTGTTGTTTTATTTGTTTTTTATTTTTGTACTGGTCGTAGATCTAATGTGCAATCAATAAGAATGCTAAAAGCTAATTGCGTTGGTTAATGGATATTTAGGCAAATATATTGACTACGTATATATAAGTAATAAATGTATGTACATATAAATATGTTAGTGTGTTATGTTAATGGAAAAGATCTATGAAGAGAGGGAGAAAAGGTGGCGAGTTGAGACAGTGAGTGTCAGTGTGTATGGCAGGTCGCCCTCCTGTATAAAGTCTCTCTAGTCCTTTTTCCTTGATTTCGAAATAAAAAAGGCTTTTTTATTTTGGTTGCCGTCTAGGATAATGGACAGCAAGGTTCCAGGCAAAGGGAAGAGCAGGCTTGAAGCACACACTAAAAAGGACTGTGTCCTGGATAAAGTGGAAGTTTCTGTCAAAATGATTGTTATGCCTGCGGTTGTCTGGACGGCTTGTTTGCGTTTGTTGTTTTTGCGCAGTGTTGCAGCTGCGCTTTTGTACGTTTACTCTTTTCTCACTTGTTTCGTGCCCAAAGTGTGTCAGTGGGCAAGATGGTGAGGGGGGAGAGGTGTCACTTTGAGAGACCACTAGATGTCAAATGTTTGATAGGTTGTAATGTGGCCAAAATTACGCACACATATGTACATATACACAAGCACACACATGCATGTGTATACTGTGTGACCAGAAATAATGTGCAAGTGTATGTCCGTGAGCATCAAAACAAACGCGTGCGCATATGTGGGTAAAATACTTGGAGGAATTTGTGCAATGTGTATTTTTCAGTTTTTTTTTTTTTTTTTTTTATTATTTATTTATTTATTTATTTAAGGTCGACAAAACGAGTGTCTTCCTCATTATTCCGTAGATTATACATACAATAGATAATAGAATTATATGTTAAAAGCCTAGTTAGATAACATAGTTCTCTAAATAGCATCACCGACCGATGGAGGTGTTTTAGTTGCCAGTCCGGCCAGCTGTGCCCCTCTTCACAGCTAAATTTGTCAGTGACGCTATTAGAGCCTACATCTAATCAGAAGGGGTGTAAGTAGGAAAAAAGTGTTCTTAAGTAAAATTAAAAATAATCTTAGTTTGCTATATTAATTAATAAAATACAATAAATAGGAAAAAAGAAAGTAAGAAGAATAATGTTAATAAAGTAAAGAAATGGAGGCTAGATATATAGAGTGTTAAGTAGATAGGACAGAGAGAAAAGTAATGGGAAATCACCGACCCGGTGGGGGAAATTTACAGCCTGTCCGGCATGCTATGCCCCTGCTCATAGCTGGGAATGGTCAGTGACTTCCCGAAGGTATCCTGAAAGCAACGATTTTATTAGGGGTAGAGAAAGTTCGGTAGAGAAAACGTGATGCAAACTATTATAATTTTTACATAGCACGCGAAAAGGATTGTGCATAGCGTAGTCTGTTGTGCACGTAGACAGGAATAAGGGGCGGTAATTTCTGGTTGGTCTAGACGGAACAGAGAATTGAAGACGCCCTAGCAGAAAAGGAGAATCTATATCGCCAATAATCTACTTATGTAGAAGGACAACACCGAGAATTGTCCTACGGTTGGTTAACGACGGAAGGTTAAGAAGAAGCAGCCTGCTGGAGTAGGATGGCAACCGAAGATTAGGGTCCCAATTTAAACCTCGTAAGGCAAAAAGCAGAAATTGCTTCTGAACAGATTCAATACGATCCTGGCTATTGCAGATGCAAGAGCAGTATTCAAGGATAGGGCGAACAAGAGAGATGTACAGAAGTTTCGTTATAAAAGGATCGTTAAACTCTTTAGACCATCGTTTAATGAATCCAAGTACACCTTTTGCCTCATTAACGATGGTATCTATGTGAAGATTGAAACAGAGTTTAGAATCAAATAGAACGCCTAGATCCTTAACTGTTAGTATACGTTGTAAAGGGGTATAGTCGATTGTATAACTGACAAGATAAGGTGTAGTACGATTAAATGTCATAAACATACACTTTGAACAATTCAGATGCAATTGATTGGCCGAACACCAAAGTTGCATAGCGTTCAAATCGTCTTGTAGACGAGAATGATGTAGGGGATTAGTGTATGATAGAATAAGTTTCACATCATCCGCATACATGAGTACACGGGCATGTGATATAACAGAGGGGAGATCATTTATAAAAAGAGTAAAGAGTAAAGGTCCAAGATGACTACCTTGAGGAACACCAGAAGTAACGTGAACTTGTTTAGAGGTAGTCAGCCTCAGCATTACTCTTTGGGTCCTACCTTTTAAATAAGAATTAATCCAAAGCAAAAGAGACGGAGGGAAACCTATTCGGTCAAGTTTAAAAAGTAAAAGGTCATGGTGCACAGAGTCAAACGCTTTACTGAAGTCAGTATAAATGACATCAGTTTGCATTTTCGAAAGAAAAGCATCGTTTACCAAGGAAGTAAACTCAAGCAGATTGGTCGTAGTTGACCGATTCTTTACGAATCCATGTTGAACAGGGGAAACAACTGATTTGCAGAAATGCTGCAAATTCGAAGTGATTATTTTTTCAAATAATTTAGGAATAGCGGACAGTTTTGCAATGCTCCTGTAATTTTGTATATCAGACTTTCCACCTTTCTTGTGGAGAGGAATGATATAAGATTCTTTCCAAAGAGATGGAAAGACAGAAGATTCAAGAGATAGATTAAAAAGCTTTTGCAATGGGTAAAGAAGGGAAGAACTACACTCCTTGAGTAGATAACTAGGAATATTATCAGGCCCAGGAGAGTAAGAAGATTTTAAAGAGTTTATAGCGAAAAGGAGAGAGGAGTGTGAAATAATAGGAGGAGGTATAGAACTAGAGGAAGAAATAGTATAAGGGTAAGAATTATTATTAGGAAAGACTGAGGAGTAAGTTGATTGGAAAAAATTAGCAAAGAGGTTAGCAGAATCAGAGTCATTACTAGCATTATCCATCCCGAAAGAAAAAGAAGTTGGCAAACTTGAAGATTTACGCTTCAAGTTTACAAAATTGTAAAACTGTCTCGGATTTTGGGCAAATTGCCTTTTACAACGAGTTAGATAATTCTCATAGCAATGAGAATTAAAAGAAAGAAGTTCGACTTGGCTATGGAATATTTAGCCAAGTCTGTACACGAACCAGACTTTTTAAACTTTTTAAAATATTTAGATTTTAAGTTTTTAATATGTGACAATCTGGGAGTAAACCAGGGTGGTTTTGAAGAAGTAGTCGAAGGAATTGACTTGGGAATACTCATATCTAAGAGGGAGTTTAGGGTGCTATAAAAAAAGTAATAGCAGTATTTATATCAACCGAGTCATATAAGACAGACCAATCGGTTGCATAAATAAGCTGATTCAGCAATGAATAATTTCCTTTGCGAAAGCAGCGGCGGGGCTCATTGGCTGATGAGCACGAAATGAGACGATTACAATTGAACATTGTAATCTCTAAAGTAGGATGATATACATCCTCAGGAAGAGATAAAGGAGGGGACCTAGACACATTAGAAATAAGGTAGTCGTTAACAAATACAAGGTCAAGTGTTCTATTCAAATGATTAGAAATTGAATTGATTTGAAACAACGAAAGATCAAGCATGCAGTCTATAAAATCATGCTGTGCTGAGGGCACTAGATAATTTTCAGTAGTGAATAATGACCAAGAGATGTTCGGCAAATTAAAATCACCCAACACCATAAATAGGTCATTATCACGCACGTGTGAAGAAACTTCTTTAATACAAGTAATATGTTTCATATAAACTTGAATATCAGAAGAAGGAGGGACATAAGAGCATGTAATATAGATATTCCGTGTAGGAAAAGACACCTTAACTGAGATAATCTCAGCGTCAGTAGGCGTACTAAAACAGAAAAGTTCTGACTGGAGAGTGGCTTTAACGGCAATTAACACCCCACCACCTCGAGTCGGCCGATCATTTCTATGCAAAATAAAACTATTTGAAAATACCTCAGAATCGGATATGGTTGAATTTAACCATGTTTCTGAAAAAGCTATTATATCCGAGTCGAAGGAAGTACTGGCCATGAAAAGATTTTTAAGCTTTGAAATAAGACCTCTGACATTCTGACAATGAATACAGATTTGGTCAGAAGATGAAGTTAGTTTTTTGGGGCAGAAATGGTACCCTGTATTGAAGGGACTGGAAGGGTGACAGGCTGGTTACGCTTTTTTGGCTTGAACTCGTGAACAATCATGTGTGGAGGCCAAAATTTGGGATCACAAATGATTGGGAACATATCATGTGAAACATTTATTTTGAATGATGATATTTCACGAGGGGTGGAGAAATTAAATTTGGTTATTGACACGCTAGCAGAAGATTTGCTAGCAATATAGGCTGCCAATGACTCAGAAGTGGTGTCCGATGAAAGTCGAGACACAAAAACTTGCCTACGAGGGGCAACAACCGTTAAAGTAGGTACTGATGGGGCTGCAGGTAATACAGGAGTTGGAGGAGCTAAAGAGGCACCATGATTGTGTTTAACAATCTGGGCAAGATTACGCGTAGGTCTACCTTTGCGGCCAGGAGCTGACGGGGCTGAGGCAGTTTGGATAATTGGGACAGTATCAGGTACGGGCTCTACTGAAACTACTATAGGGGATGAAATGGGGGTATTTGGGCAATCGCTTGGAGAAGGCGATAAAGACAACATTGGAGATAAATCCAAGTTGCTAGGTAGGGACAAGAAAGGCGTAGGTGTCTGAACAGACGTAGAGGGCAATTGCAAAAGTTGAGGCTCCAACCGGCGATTGGTTGGAGACTCGAATTTATAATTGGCAAGCAACTCAAAACTCGAGTCAAAATTACTCGACAGCTGCTTAGCCACGTTATTCAATTTTAAAAATTGATTTCTCACAGAATTATACATCCTGGAGAAATCAATTTGCTTTTCGATGCAAACTGGGCACGACCAACGCAAGCCACCGCAGCCCTTCTTGGCAACTACAGCGATCTTGTCGCAATCACGCCCAGTGAGACCTGCAATATTCTCACACAGCCAGCAATTAACAAATTGCGGCTGTGCAGAATCATCAGCCTGCTTGAACGTGCAAGGTTTCTTACAGCACGACATAATTGCTACAAGAGTATGCAAGTTGTGAGAGCGCAGAGCAAAACGAAAACGGTGCACAAAAATAGAGCAAGTAAACACTCAAAAAAAAACAATTATCGTACACAAACAAATTGTTTGGAGCGAAAAGCAATAGCAAAAATTTGCGAGAGCGCGATGCACAAGCAGAAATATGCAGCAGCGAACACACGCACAAACAAGTGTATGCACGGGGGAGCACCAAAGCAAAAGAATCAAAAACAGGCAATAACAACAAACACGGAACTGACGCCGCGTTTTATAAATGCAATAATTAACAGACTTACGCTGCACAACAGATAACACTTTGCACAATTTATGAAAGCTTTTTAAATAATGCACTAAAAATGCAAAATTTAGAAATAAAAAGCAGGATTAAAGCGCAAAAATATATAAAAATCTTGGAGCACAAGTAAAACACGTCAATCACTCTCAACTGAGAACTCTCTTTTGAGTAAGGAAACTAGATGCCAATGTATGATTGCAAGTGTGTGTATGGGTAAGTACTGATGTATATGTATATGAGTGTGAATGTATGTGGAGCTCACTACAGAGTTAGTTGCGCGACAGCAACTGTATTATAGCTAACCTGCACGGCGTATAAACGCACAAACATACATATGTTGACTTATTGGTTTATTGTGTAAGGTCAGCTGCTTGGTTATGGCAATTAAGGGGAGAGAGATGTATATATGTATAGGTTAGCAATTTGGCATCTTTTTTCTTTTTCTTTTTGTTTTTATTTTTGTTCAAGAAAATATTTGTATTTTTGTGTTTGGTGAAAATTATGTGTGTGTGTTTTTTATATTTTATCATTTTTTGACAGTAATTAAAAAGAGATTGCTCTATTTTTGTGTGAGTGTGTATATATATATGTTAAGGCATATATGTTATGAACAGAGTAGAGGTTAGCACGTATACAGGCAATTGGATATATAAATACATGTATATATACGTATATGCATGGATATACGCATATGTATGTGACGATGGAGTAGTTTAATTATAATAGAAAATGTATGAGCATATAGCAATTTATTGTTTGAAAATGTTAGGTTATTTTATATTTAGTCGTTGATTAGTAAGTTAAGATTTTAGGTTAAATACGAATTGATGTCAATTGACAGACGAACGTCACTATGTTTTGGCACGGGTTTGTGTCAGAAAAAAGGCGAAAGTAAAGAATTCAGCGCACACGTACACACACGCACAGAAGTATGCTATATAAGCAGGCGTCTGCACTTATGCATGCACATATGCGGCATGAGAGGACAAGGAAGAGAATGTAGAAAGGAATGTACTGGAGGCTGCACACATACAGAGGCAATATGCTTGTACTATGTTTCGCACACACACATATGTACATAAAAGTACACGTGTTCAGTTTCTTTCCCTCTATCCACTCTCGACCACTATCCTTTCACCACCACAGTTCACATTATTTCACAATTCCACTATTTATTGTTTTATAGTTTCACTATTTCACGTTTTTCAGGGTCTCAAAATGGAATTTACTTTTACTTTTACTTTTACTTTCACAATTTTTAGTTTTTCAATTTTTCAATTTTTAGTCGACCGGCCAAGAGAAAACACGTCCGTTCTGGGTAAGTGGCTTCATGCGAATGGGAATTGGGGATCGAGCGGCAGGTTGCCAGGAGCGGGCGAGCAAGCGAGCGAGCGAGCGAATGAGCGAGCAGAAGGGGCAGCATGACAGCATGACAGCAAGGCAGCGAGCAGAAGAGGCAGCATGACAGCAAGGCGGCAAGGCAGCGAGACGTTGAGACAGCAAGGCAGCAAGGCGGCAAGGCAGCGAGTCAGCAAGGCGGCAAGGCAGCGAGTCAGCAAGGCGGCAGGGCAGCGAGACATCGAGACAGCAAGGCAGCAAGGTAGCAAGGCGGCAAGGCAGCGAGACAGCAAGGCGGCAAGGCAGCGAGACACTCCGACTCCAGTTCCAACTCCAGTTCCGATTCCAATTTAGACTCCAAATCCAGCTCAGTGGCCGCTCACTTACTCACCCCGTCGGCCACTCCCAATTGGGAACATTGATGCGCTCAATCTCCAATTCTCAGACCAGAAATTTATTTATTGATATATATTACTTAGAGATGGATAAACTTTATAAATGTTAATGCATTTTTGATGATAAATGTTAGTAGGTATTTTGTGATTATGATTAAGTCTTAAGACTATAAACAATTGTTTTGAATTTGATTCGATTTGATTGTGTGCGTGTGTGTGTATGATACATTGTGTGATGAGTGAAAACAATAATAAGATAATTTGTTGTAATTGGATTAAATACTAAGTATTTGGTGTTAGATGATATACATTAGATGTGTTGTGATAAGAGTTGATGTAATATACAATTGGGGTTGGTGCGGCGTCAGTAAATAATGTTTACCATAAGCCAGCAGTTAATTGACAAGAGTTGCGCTGTTTAGGCGTTTCAAGTGTGAGAGAGAGATTCTTTTTATTTTGAATTGAAATATTTTAGAGAGATCATGCGTATTCTTTGCGTATTTAGGAATAGTTTTAGGAATTTATATTTTAAATGTTAAGACGATATAAAAGTGGTGGCATGCTCACAGTGCTCAAAGCCAGGCGTGTGCGTATATTATTATATATATACATATATGCTTGTTATGATATAGGTATGTGTGTTTAAAATGCTCGAATGAACACTGCAAATGGCTGCAGCGAGAATGTTACATCTTCGAGGTATGCCATTTGATCGTCAAGTGTGATTCTATTAAGGATTTTGGCATAATTGACAAGGTTCATCAAATATTTTGTTTTTGGACTGAATCTCTCGAAAATATTTCAATGGGGAGAATTACTATGTATATATGTGCAGTTGCAATAGGAGGATTGATCGGCCGCATGCCATTCTCTCACTATAAAAGGCAGTTTCTTTAATAGTAAACATTAGCATCGGCCGAACAATACGAGAATCTAATTTGTTCTTGTATTGCAACTCATCATATATAGAAGTATGGGAGAGGGTATTAAGTTAAAATGTAGTTAATACATGTACATATATAAATATATATATATATATATATATATATATATATATATATGAGTAGTGACTAAAGCTGATTGATTAAAGCTGTAGCTGTTTTTGATGTTGTTGCTGGAGCTGTTATTCGGCGGCGGTTGGAATAGGAATAGTTGCTAGCTTCGTGCGGCGGCAGCTGATGATTTTTGTTGTTGATGTTGATTGTTGATTGAGCCGCTGCTGGTTGGCATATAATGCTGATGACGGTAGCAAGGATGATGATGATGAGGTTCAATCAGCTGGGCAGTATTTTAGTTGGCCGTGTGTGATTGGGAGCAATTGGCACAGTTTGTCGGTAAGTTTATAGGCTTGAAACATTGCTGCGATAAGTGCTCCTGACCGCATTTCACGCAGCGCGGATTGTGATGACAATAGCGCGCCGTGTGATTATATCGCTGGCAGCGGTGGCATTGAGGCAATTTCCTGTCGTCGATTTTTGGCCACTCAAAACGGACTAAGAATTTGCATAATTCCCGGACATTGAAAATTGTTGTAGGATTCCTTATTGAATTTGGAGCTAATTCAATAAAGAATAAGTTTGGCCGGTGGTGACCAGAATCATTGCGATTCCGATAAACAGGGTTGTATACATTTCGTATTATATAGCCCATATCAGACAGCTCACTTCGGATATTGGTTGTGCTAATGGAGGCGTGAATGCCTCGCACGAACACCCGAATTGAGCGCTGATCACGTTTCTGGTAAGTATTAAATTTGATGGAGCTATCTGTTTCAAGAATTTGGATAATATGTTCGTGTGTTTGGGTTGATTTGGGTATGATTCGTAGGATGCCAGGGCCACCCAATTTTAGTCCATAGTCAACTATGGGTGGGTTGTGCCCGTTTAATTTGGCCACTAACGAATCGATGCCATTCCGATTGGATTCATTATGCTGGACGCATATTTGTGGTGGTTTGAACTGTTTTGGAGCAGAACTAGAGGCCGTATGTTGTTCGTGTTGTTGTTGGATGGGGGCAGAAAGGAAATTGGGCACCATATTAGCAGAAATGTTGGCGACAGCATTGGGAGCGGGGATTGTTGTTGTAGCAGCCGATGTTGAAGCTGTTATTGAAGTAGCTACTGTTGCTGCTGTTTGAGCCGTCGGTGCATTTTGGGATGATGTTGTTACTGCAGGAGCTAGCATTGATGAAGATGATTAACATACTGTTAAAGATGATTGTACAGCAGAAGCAAGACTGTTGATCATAGCAATCTCTTGTCGCTATTTAGGCGACGATTGCGATTGTGGTTGCAGTTGGTGGTTAGACACAACTAGATCGGATTCAGATAGAAGACTGAATCGATTTGATGTTGGTCGAGCATTGCGAGGCGCGTCTTGTTGTGTTAGACGGGTTTTGGCTGAGAATTTGCGGTTTGAAATGCGTGCAGCCCTCCGCCGTGTCTGACTGATAGTTTTAGTGGATGTATGTTGTTGCTTTTGGGGCAGAGCGCCCGAAATGGTAAGATTGTTGGACAGATTTTTGCTAAAGATGGGCAAGTTGCTATTGATGCAATCACCGTTGTTGCTGCTGGTGGCGCTGCTGTTAATTTTGCTGTTAATAATTGTGTTTTGTGTCAGGGGAGCAACATTATTGTCAGCCAGTGCGACTGCATATGATGGGAAGGATAGAGTTTCTGTTGTTGTTGTTGCCGCTGCTGTTGCTAAGAGTGGAGGAGCAATAGTTGAAGCATTTCGCGATGTAGCGATCATCAGCAGATTAGCTGCTGTTGACATAGATGGATCGCTATCAATACCCTCGATATCAATAAAAAGGTCGCTTGAGGAGTGTCTTTTGTTTTTATTATTGTTGTTATTATTGTTGTTGTTGTGAATATTTTGATTATAGTTGGCATGGCCAGCCGCATTTCGTGCATTTGTTAATTGTGTTTGCACATCAATAGAGCTGTCAGACTCTAGCTGTGCAATGAGTCTCTTGTATTTAGCTAGCTGTGTTTGCTGATCAGCTGTTAGAATTCTGTTGTTATTGTTTTGGATTGAATGTATAATGGAGGTCGAGCTTGAATTCGCCGCGGCGTACACTACATTCGTCTCGCTCGCACCTCTCTCGCTTGATCTGAAGCTAACTGGTTGTCCCCCTTGCGTCTGCCTGGCGTGCAAAGTTGATGCCGATCTTTGGACAAGGGGTGTAGGGGTAGATAGCAGAGTCGTTGTTCTTGCTAATAATTTTGTCGTAGGGGTTGGCGTCATCAAGTCTGGTGCATTTAGCACAGTTTTTGCTGATTTGGGCAATGACATCGGCGATAGCGACATATCGGATAAGTCGGAGATTAGGCCAGGCGATATGGCGAGAATAGAGGATGGAGAGGATGTTTGTTTTGATTGTGACATTTTTTAGGATATTTGAGAGTCAAAATTGACAGAGAATGCAAGAGAGTGAAATACCGACGGCACGGCAAGATAATTGAAGACGTTAATGTTGAAATGTATAAATATTATTATAGGTTATTTTTTGGCGGCGACACGCAGGAAGATTAGTTGTGATTTAACCAATTAATCGAGGATAGAATGAAGAAAAAGGAGTGAGAATTTGTATATTGTTATTTTTGTTATAAATAGTGGCGATGAAACGCCAAATTGTTGTTATTGTTGTTTTATTTGTTTTTATACCCTGAACCCATTAAAAATGGGTAAAAGGGGTATTATGTTTTTGTGCAAAATCCAAATGTATGTAACAGGCAGAAGGAAGCATCTCCGACCCCATAAAGTATATATATTCTTGATCAGCATTAATAGCCGAGTCGATCTAGCCATGTCCGTCTGTCTGTCCGTCCGTCCGTCCGTCCGTCCGTCCGTCCGTCCGTATGTATGAACGCAAGGATCTCAGAACCTATAAGAGCTAGGGACTTGAAATTTTAGATGTAGGTGCTCCTAGTTCCTACGCAGATCGAGTTTGTTTCCGATAATCGATAACTTGCCCCGTTTCCAAGTAATCGATAAAAATGTATATCGATATCCTGTTTTTTAAGCAATTTTGGTAAATAATAAGAGCTAGAGTTACCAAACTTGACATGTAGCTTCTAGAAAAGTATATATATATCGATTATCTTTCATTTTATACCTATCGCCACCTTCCCGCTACTCCCTATCTATAAGCGTGCGCTGCATTTGGTGTTGGAATATGAGGGTTCAGGGTATCCCCTAGTCGGGAGCTCCCGACTAGAACCTCTTACTTGTTTATTTTTGTACTGGTCGTAGATCTAATGTGCAATCAATAAGAATGCTAAAAGCTAATTGCGTTGGTTAATGGATATTTAGGCAAATATATTGACTACGTATATATAAGTAATAAATGTATGTACATATAAATATGTTAGTGTGTTATGTTAATGGAAAAGATCTATGAAGAGAGGGAGAAAAGGTGGCGAGTTGAGACAGTGAGTGTCAGTGTGTATGGCAGGTCGCCCTCCTGTATAAAGTCTCTCTAGTCCTTTTTCCTTGATTTCGAAATAAAAAAGGCTTTTTATTTTGGTTGCCGTCTAGGATAATGGACAGCAAGGTTCCAGGCAAAGGGAAGAGCAAGCTTGAAGCACACACTAAAAAGGAGTGTGTCCTGGATAAGTGGAAGTTTCTGTCAAAATGATTGTTATGCCTGCGGTTGTCTGGACGGCTTGTTTGCGTTTGTTGTTTTTGCGCAGTGTTGCAGCTGCGCTTTTGTACGTTTACTCTTTCTCACTTGTTTCGTGCCCAAAGTGTGTCAGTGGGCAAGATGGTGAGGGGGGAGAGGTGTCACTTTGAGAGACCACTAGATGTCAAATGTTTGATAGGTAGTAATGTGGCCAAAATTACGCACACATATGTACATATACACAAGCACACACATGCATGTGTATACTGTGTGACCAGAAATAATGTGCAAGTGTATGTCCGTGAGCATCAAAACAAACGCGTGCGCATATGTGGGTAAGATACTTGGAGGAATTTGTGCAATGTGTATTTTTCAGTTTTGAGTAAGGAAACTAGATGCCAATTTATGATTGCAAGTGTGTGTATGGGTAAGTATTGATGTATATGTATATGAGTGTGAATGTATGTGGAGCTCACTACAGAGTTAGTTGCGCGACAGCAACTGTATTATAGCTAACCTGCACGGCGTATAAACGCACAAACATACATATGTTGACTTATTGGTTTATTGTGTAAGGTCAGCTGCTTGGTTATGGCAATTAAGGGGAGAGAGATGTATATATGTATAGGTTAGCAATTTGGCATCTTTTTTCTTTTTCTTTTTCTTTTTGTTTTTGTTCAAGAAAATATTTGTATTTTTGTGTTTGGTGAAAATTATGTGTGTGTGTGTTTTGGCGGCTGTTGCTGAAGTTCATCTTAGGCGTGGGTCCAAATTTATGGGAGTTTTGGATATGTTTCTCATTGCTGCTGCAGCTGATGTTGTTGCTGCAGCTGCTGCTGTTGGGGTTGAGAAATTGGCAATGATGCCGGTGTGATAAAGTTATGAGCAAGAATGGTGGCAGATTTAGCATTATTGTTGTTATTTTTATACCCTGAACCCATTTAAAATGGGTAAAAGGGGTATTATGTTTTTGTGCAAAAACCAAATGTATGTTACAGGCAGAAGGAAGCATCTCCGACCCCATAAAGTATATATATTCTTGATCAGCATTAATAGCCTAGTCGATCTAGCTATGTCCGTCTGTCTGTCCGTCCGTCCGTCCGTCCGTCCGTCCGTCCGTATGTATGAACGCAAGGATCTCAGAACCTATAAGAGCTAGGGACTTGAAATTAGATGTAGGTGCTCCTAGTTCCTACGCAGATCGAGTTTGTTTCCGATAATCGATAACTTGCCCCGTTTCCAAGTAATCGATAAAAATGTATATCGATATCCTGTTTTTTAAGCAATTTTGGTAAATAATAAGAGCTAGAGTTACCAAACTTGACATGTAGCTTCTAGAAAAGTATATATATATCGATTATCTTTCATTTTATACCTATCGTCACCTCCCCGCTACTCTCTATCTATAAGAGCGCGCTGCATTTGGTGTTGGAATATGAGGGTTCAGGGTATCCCCTAGTCGGGAGCTCCCGACTAGAACCTCTTACTTGTTAATATTGGGGATATTAGCGGCGCTGGCAACACTTGATTGTTGCCTTTGCGCAATCGCACGTTCCATTTGTGCTCGTTTTTGTTGTTTTGGTCTTTGCTTGCGCGCTTTGGTTTTTTGTTTTTTAATTGTTGGTTTGGGCAACGACAGCGGCGACGGCGGCGGCGGCAGCTGTTGTTGGAGTGGCAATTGCAATGGCATTTGTGTCTGCTGCTGTTGTTGTTGCTGTCGCCGTCGCTGTCGCTGAATACTCGAATTGGTCTGTCTCGGGAGTTGTTGCTGCCCTGACTGAACATTCCGAATGTTTGGATTTGATATTAATTTTGTTTTCAGCAAGTCAAGATATAAGGGACAACCTTTATAGTTGGCCGTGTGTGATTGGGAGCAATTGGCACAGTTTGCCGGTAAGTTTATAGGCTTGGAACATTGCTGCGATAAGTGCTCCTGACCGCATTTCACGCAGCGCGGATTGTGATGACAATAGCGCGCCGTGTGATTATATCGCTGGCAGCGGTGGCATTGAGGCAATTTCCTGTCGTCGATTTTTGGCCACTCAAAACGGACTAAGAATTTGCATAATTCCCGGACATTGAAAATTGTTGTAGGATTCCTTATTGAATTTGGAGCTAATTCAATAAAGAATAAGTTTGGCCGGTGGTGACCAGAATCATTGCGATTCCGATAAACAGGGTTGTATACATTTCGTATTATATAGCCCATATCAGACAGCTCACTTCGGATATTGGTTGTGCTAATGGAGGCGTGAATGCCTCGCACGACAACCCGAATTGAGCGCTGATCACGTTTCTAGTAAGTATTAAATTTGATGGAGCTATCTGTTTCAAGAATTTGGATAATATGTTCGTGTGTTTGGGTCGATTTGGGTATGATTCGTAGGATGCCAGGGCCACCCAATTTTAGTCCATAGTCAACTATGGGTGGGTTGTGCCCGTTTAATTTGGCCACTAACGAATCGATGCCATTCCGATTGGATTCATTATGCTGGACGCATATTTGTGGTGGTTTGAACTGTTTTGGAGCAGAACTAGAGGCCGTATGTTGTTCGTGTTGTTGTTGGATGGGGGCAGAAAGGAAATTGGGCACCATATTAGCAGAAATGTTGGCGACAGCATTTGGAGCGGGGATTGTTGTTGTAGCAGCCGATGTTGAAGCTGTTATTGAAGTAGCTACTGTTGCTGCTGTTTGAGCCGTCGGTGCATTTTGGGATGATGTTGTTACTGCAGGAGCTAGCATTGATGAAGATGATTAACATACTGTTAAAGATGATTGTACAGCAGAAGCAAGACTGTTGATCATAGCAATCTCTTGTCGCTATTTAGGCGACGATTGCGATTGTGGTTGCAGTTGGTGGTTAGACACAACTAGATCGGATTCAGATAGAAGACTGAATCGATTTGATGTTGGTCGAGCATTGCGAGGCGCTTCTTGTTGTGTTAGACGGGTTTTGGCTGAGAATTTGCGGTTTGAAATGCGTGCAGCCCTCCGCCGTGTCTGACTGATAGTTTTAGTGGATGTATGTTGTTGCTTTTGGGGCAGAGCGCCCGAAATGGTAAGATTGTTGGACAGATTTTTGCTAAAGATGGGCAAGTTTCTATTGATGCAATCACCGTTGTTGCTGCTGGTGGCGCTGCTGTTAATTTCGCTGTTAATAATTGTGTTTTGTGTCAGGGGAGCAACATTATTGTCAGCCAGTGCGACTGCATATGATGGGAAGGATAGAGTTTCTGTTGTTGTTGTTGCCGCTGCTGTTGCTAAGAGTGGAGGAGCAATAGTTGAAGCATTTCGCGATGTAGCGATCATCAGCAGATTAGCTGCTGTTGACATAGATGGATCGCTATCAATACCCTCGATATCAATAAAAAGGTCGCTTGAGGAGTGTCTTTTGTTTTTATTATTGTTGTTATTATTGTTGTTGTTGTGAATATTGATTATAGTTGGCATGGCCAGCCGCATTTCGTGCATTTGTTAATTGTGTTTGCACATCAATAGAGCTGTCAGACTCTAGCTGTGCAATGAGTCTCTTGTATTTAGCTAGCTGTGTTTGCTGATCAGCTGTTAGAATTCTGTTGTTATTGTTTTGGATTGAATGTATAATGGAGGTCGAGCTTGAATACGCCGCGGCGTACACTACATTCGTCTCGCTCGCACCTCTCTCGCTTGATCTAAAGTTAACTGGTTGTCCCCCTTGCGTCTGCCTGGCGTGCAAAGTTGATGCCGATGTTTGGGCAAGGGGTGTAGGGGTAGATAGCAGAGTCGTTGTTCTTGCTAATAATTTTGTCGTAGGGGTTGGCGTCATCAAGTCTGGTGCATTTAGCACAGTTTTTGCTGATTTGGGCAATGACATCGGCGATAGCGACATATCGGATAAGTCGGAGATTAGGCCAGGCGATATGGCGAGAATAGAGGATGGAGAGGATGTTTGTTTTGATTGTGACATTTTTTAGGATATTTGAGAGTCAAAATTGACAGAGAATGCAAGAGAGTGAAATACCGACGGCACGGCAAGATAATTGAAGAAGTTAATGTTGAAATGTATAAATATTATTATAGGTTATTTTTTGGCGGCGACACGCAGGAAGATTAGTTGTGATTTAACCAACTAATCGAGGATAGAATGAAGAAAAAGGATTTTTTTTTTTTTTTAATATTTATCTGCCTGTTGCGATGATATATATAAGACGGCGACCCAAAACTATACCTTGGCTAACCGTGGGCTAGTGGTATGATTCGAGTGGTTTTCCGCGGACGCCATCTAGTGGACCATGCGGATACGGTAGTTTTTCCTGGAGGCCCAATAGGTACGTTTTGTTGTTTGCAATCAAAAGACTGTTCGTTGGTAGTATTGGTGTGTAGCCTGTGTGGGTTTGTGTTCTTTTGCTTAAGTTTGCTCACATAGGCCGCTCAGTTCCAATCAGACTGAGCTCCCAGTACCCGAGTCAAACATTGGTAAAGCTGTTTATAGGTTGGTTATTGGCAGAGTGGTCTGCAGTTTGTTTTTTGCTTATATTTGCTCACATAGGCCGTTCAGTTCCAATTGGACTGTGCTCCCAGTACCCGAGTCAAACATTGGTAAAGCTGTTTATAGGTTAGTTATTGGCAGAGTGGTCTGCAGTTTATTATTTTGCTTATGTTTGCTCACATAGGCCGCTCAGTTCCAATCGGACTGAGCTCCCAGTACCCGAGTCAAACATTGGTAAAGCTGTTTATAAAACTGATAATTGGCAGAACGGTGTGTAGTGTGTGGATTTTTCGATGTTTCAACTAATCTCAATTTGTTTGCTTGGCCTGAGTATCCGTATCAAATGTTGGTTTGCTTGCCAGGGTGTATTATCCAGCAGCATCAGTAAAATTGACCAGTATTAGGTCATGTTTTTTCATCATTGCTGCTGGTTTTTTGTTGTGCTGGAAGTTGTTTGGTAGAGAGCTGGTTGTGCTTAGCGGCAGCACTGGTATTGTGTAGTTAATTTATTTTGAGTGTTGTTTTAATGTTTGGATTATTATAGCGGGGAAGTTGGTTTGGTTTTGTTTTCAGGTTGTTTTGTAGGTTAAGTCTAGTGTGCCCTTATTGTGTTAGTTGATTTGTTCCTAGCTGTATGCTGGCTATGTCTTGGAGTAATCTAGGGTTGGGTTGAGTAAGCGTTTGGGTGATTGGGCCATTTGGTGGCCTTAGGGATTCAATGATTCGTTCGACTGTCTGTAGTTCGTTGTTCAGGGCTCGGCGTTCATGGTTGATTTGGTTTATTCTGTTTGCGCTCATTGGGAAGCGAAGTGTGAAGTACCTTTCTGTGGAGTCTGGGTCGTATGGAAGGCTTGAACGTAGTGTAGTTGTTCTTTGTAGTAGTTGTTGTTTGTGGCTTTGTAGTCTCTCATAGTAGTCTGCTTGTTGTAATGGCGTAAGTTGGCTATTTGTTGGGGGTGATTGAGTAATGTGTTGCCTTAGTGGTTTGATGTATTTGTTAACATGCTGGAGGTATCTATCACGGCTTCTGGCTAGACGGAATGGGATGTATGGTTTGGTAGTTACTTTTGTAATTTCTGTATTTGAGTGGTGCCTTATTTGGTTAGCATTTTTGGTAGAGGATTTGTCATAAGTTTCCTCGAAAGTGGGGATCTTAAGGTCACTGTGGAGAGTGCTGTTTCTAGTGAGCCAGGGGGCATTTGTGATTTTTCGGATCGTGGTGCTTTGAAAGGCAGCAACTCTGTTGATTTGGGTTTGACTAGTGAGAGCTCCCCAAATGGGTAGTGCGTAGTGCCAAACGGGGGCAATGAGTTGTTTGTAGAGCAGGACTTTGGAGTTAGTTGGAAGTTTGCTGTTGTTGTTCAGTAGCCAGTCAAGTTTAGTTCTGCGGGCTTTTAATTTTGTGACAAGGTTTGCAGTGTGCTTGCAGAAGTTAAGTTTTTTGTCTAATATTACTCCCAGGTATGCATGTGAGTCTTTTGTTTCAATGGTTTGGTTCATTATTTTGGGTGCGATAACATGTATATTTTCGTTTTTGAGGGAGAACAGGACATGGGCCGTTTTGTTTGGGTTGATTTTGATGCACCATTTGTTTGTCCACTCAGTTAGAGGTTCGAGCATTCCCTCCACTTGACAGATGGCAGTAGTGGCCGTTCTTGCGGCAGACATGACAACTGTGTCATCAGCGTATGTGGCTAGCAGAGTTGTTATGTTTTGGGAGAGGTTAATTAGGTTGGTGTCGGGGGTGGGTAGGTCAGATGTATATATTGTATAGAGGATGGGTCCCAGAACACTGCCTTGTGGAACTCCAGCCGTGATGGCTTTTGGAGTTGATCGGGCTCCTTCATGGCATTCGACCATGAATGTTCGGTTGGTTAGGTAATGGCATATGGTAGCGTAGAGAATGGGGGAGAGGAGGGATTTTAATTTGTAGAAAAGACCTGGGTGCCAGACTCGATCAAAGGCTTCCTGTATGTCAAGGAAAACCGCTGAGCAGTAATTATTTGCTTCGTAGGCTTTGAGTATAAATTGGGTAACTCGAGCTAGTTGTTGTTCAGTGTTATGTTTGTATCGGAAGCCAAATTGGTGGCTGGGAATGGCATTGGTGAAGTTTCTGGATTCATACATGCGTTTTAGGAGAATTCTTTCCAGGATTTTTGATAATCCGGATAGTAGACTGATGGGTCTATACGAAGCAAGGAGTTCTGTAGGTTTTCCTGGTTTTGGAATCATGGTAACTATGGCTGTTTTCCATTGTTGTGGGAAGTGGCCAAGTCGTAGTGAATTGTTGAAAATTAGTATAAGGTATAGTAGGGCTCTGTCTGGTAGTGCTTTAATAGTTTTGTTATCTATTCTGTCAAGTCCTGGGGCTTTGTTGTTTTCTAGTCCTTTTATTAGGTCTTTAACTTCTGGGAGTGTGACAGGGCGGAATCTGGGGTTGTCTGTTGGCGACGGGGTTGTTATTTGGCTTGTGATATTTTGGCGTTCTTCGTCTGTGTTTAGTAGGAAAGGTTTGAATCTTGATTCAAGATGGTTTGCGAATGCTTCTGCTTTTTCTAGGGTCGTTTTGCACCAGTTATTAATACTCTGGTTATTGTTTTGGCCTGTGGTAGTGTTGTGGCTTCTGACTGGTAGGTTGGGGGCGGGTTGTCTTTTTATTTGTTTGGTGAATCTCCATAGTTTTTGCATGCTGTACCTGTCTTTAGGGTCAATGCTTTGTAGGGTCCTATCTAGCCGTCTAGTTTTCTGGTCCTCTAGTGCTTTTTTGAGTCGCTTTGATATGATTTTATGTAGTCTTTTGGCAGTGTTATTACGAAGTATGAGATGTTTATATTTAAAGTAGCGTTTAACTATTAGCATGTTTTGAATGCGTCTATTAGGTGTATAGTGTATTCAAAAACGACTGTTGATTGGGAGATGAGAGGATGTTGTTGAGGCATAGGTGGCTGCTTGGTGAATATTTCTGGTAAGTATGTCAACGGCGTCTTCAATGTCCTGCCCTGATGTTATTTCAGTGTTAAGATGTATGTTTTGGTCAAGCCAGAGTTGGAATTTTTTGTTGCTAGCATTAGCTGGAAGCATGGGTTTTTTAAAGGGTATGACTTCTGGTTTGCTCAGCAGGTTCATTAGGAGAGGGAGATGGTCAAAACCTAAATCAAGTGAGAATTTGATGTGTAGGCGGTCGTGTTGGATACCGCAGTAGATTGCGAAATCAATGGCCGAGGGCCTTTTTCGTTGGTCATATGGAAAGTGAGTGGGTGAGCCAGTGGCAAGGATATTGTAATTATGGGTCCTTAGAGAGGTGATAAGTTCGTTTCCTCGGTTACAAGCCCGCGTGTTACCCCACCAGTGGTGCTTTGCGTTCCAATCTCCAGCAATTAGGAACCTTGGTTCAAGAAGCTTAAAAATTAGGTTGAAGGCTTCACTAGTTAGGCCTCTTAACGGCGGGCAGTAGATGGCTGCTATTTTAAGGAGTGGTTGATTTGGAAAGGTAACGCAGATTGGTATGCATTGTATGGCCAGGGTGCTGATTTTTGGGAGGGCCATGTGCTCTATGTTATGGTTGATGATGACCGCTGAGCCCCCTCTTCTTCTGTTGGTTGGCCAAATATTTGTCATGTGCCTTTATGATGATGGAGTCTGAGTCAGTAAGGTGGGTTTCTGACACCAGGACAATATCAATGCTGTATTAATGGATATGCGCTTCGAGTTCTGTAGTTTTGTTTAGTATTCCACCTGCATTCCAGGTAATGATCCTAAGCTCATTTTGTTGGTTATTATTGAGGTTGTTGTTAGGCATGTTGGTTGACTTGTTGCTATGTGGAGTGTTATTGTGGTAAGTATTTGTCCTAGGGTGAGTAATCTGTTTGAAAGGAATTTTTATGTGTTATGTATTAGTGTTTAAATGGTTGTCAACAGAGGCAGGCTAGGATTGATGATTCAGTTATTGGCTGTAAGAGAGCTATGTTGGTGTAGTGTGTTGTAGTGATAGACTGGTTTTTAAGTCCTTCAATGGCAGTTTATTCATGTTTTTAGGATAGGTAACAATATTAAAATTAGTTAAATAGTAGTTTTAGTTATAACTTAATATTTGTTTTGTTGTCCTTCAGTGGAAATATATATATATATATATTTTTTTTTTTTATACCCTGAACCCATTAAAAATGGGTAAAAGGGGTATTATGTTTTTGTGCAAAATCCAAATGTATGTAACAGGCAGAAGGAAGCATCTCCGACCCCATAAAGTATATATATTCTTGATCAGCATTAATAGCCGAGTCGATCTAGCCATGTCCGTCTGTCTGTCCGTCCGTCCGTCCGTCCGTCCGTCCGTCCGTATGTATGAACGCAAGGATCTCAGAACCTATAAGAGCTAGAGACTGAAATTTTAGATGTAGGTGCTCCTAGTTCCTACGCAGATCGAGTTTGTTTCCGATAAACGATAGCTTGCCCCGTTTCCAAGTAATCGATAAAAATGTATATCGATATCCTGTTTTTTAAGCAATTTTGGTAAATAATAAGAGCTAGAGTCACCAAACTTGACATGTAGCTTCTAGAAAAGTATATATATATCGATTATCTTTCATTTTATACCTATCGCCACCTCCCCGCTACTCTCTATCTATAAGCGCGCGCTGCATTTGGTGTTGGAATAAGAGGGTTCAGGGTATCCCCTAGTCGGGAGCTCCCGACTAGAACCTCTTACTTGTTTTATTCAGTTCTTAAGGCTAATTTTAATAGTAGTTATATTTTAATAGTAATGTTTATGTAGTAGTTTATTTATTAGTTTATTTTATTTTATTCTAATTTTGTATTTTTGTATTTATTTATGGTGATGTTGTGTGGTTGTCCCAGGCATGCAGGTAGGCCCTCATTTGTTCTGCCATATATTCTATGTCCTCAGGGTTGGTGGTAGGGCGGGGAGTATATTGTGGAGATTATTGCGGACGTTCATGTTGGTTGATTATTACTCGTGGAGGAGGGCGTCGTATGAGTGGAACATGGAATGTGTTTGGTGTAACTGGCGAGGTCCAGGGCGATCTAGGCTGAGTTGCAGTATCCTGAGCTAGGTTCCGTGAGGGGGGGTATTGTGCTCGGAGCATGTCCGTTGGGTTATACCTGGTTTGCCTTATTTCGGGCTTTATCGAGTTGTTGAATATTGGTTCATTAATCCAGCCCAGGGAGCTTAGTGCCTGGTTAGCAAGGTTTGTTTGGTTGTCCATTGTGATTTTTCGCAGGGCTTCCTTGTACACTGGACATCCTCTAAATATGGCTACATGGTTTCCACTGCAGTTTGCGCATTTTCCATTGACATCCCTGGGCTTGATGCATTCGTGTGATGGATGCGATTCTGCACATTTAAAGCATACGTGTCTTGGAGCCTTACAGTTTTCGATTCCATGTCCGAATTTTTGGCACTTGCGGCACTTGCGGCATATATCTGGTTCTATTTGGCTCTTCTATTGTTACTTTGTAGGTGTCTAGTTTGGAAATTTTAAGAGCTTCTCTATTGTTGCTTTTTGGGATCACTTCCACTTTGAAGGCGTTGGTTGGTTGTCCAGTGATGTTGCCAATTATGTTTGCAATGTGACAGGTAGTATGGCCGAGTGCTGCCAGTTGGTGTGATATCCATCCTTGTGGTGTAGAGGGGTGGAGTCCCTTTATAATGATTCTATATCGGGAGTCGCTGTTTTGGGTGTAGGCATTTAGCTTGAGTTCTTCAAAGAGTTTTAAAAGGGCTCCTTGTGTCTCAGTTGTGTGGCATTGAAAGCTTATGCCTTTGTTTGCCGTTGCACTGGTGGTGAAGGCGTCATTTCCTACTGCCGAGATTGCTCTTTGTATTATTCTGTTGGCGTTTTCTACGGTGGGAATGATTATGCGTGGTATCTTCACTTGGTTTTGTTGAGGGGATGCCATTTTTTCCTTAGTCTCATCTCTTTTTTTCTTTTTTTCATTTAGATATTTTAGCATGTCATCGGTGTCAGAGTCGTCTTCAGAGATTATCTCAGGTTCCATTTTGTGTGGTGTGGTTTTGCGTTTCATATTTTTGCTCATGCTGGTGAGAGCTGTGATAAAACAGAATGGGAGAGATGTTTGTGTTAGTGTTTTATATTGTATGGGCATAGTGGTTTGCAGTAATTTGTTTGAGTATTAGTTGTGTGTGTTACTGTTTGCATTAGTTTGCTAAGTTAGGCGTCAGTTTTTGGCAGGCGCAGATTTATTAATGTTTGTATTGTGGGGGAGTGTTGGAGGCCAGGCGCACGCAGGGGTCTTTGTGGAATATTGTTAGGTCTAATATTTCTTTTCCCGTCTTATGATTTGACGAGACATAGGATGAGGGGTATGGATTCCACTATTTGTTGTATTATTGTATACAATTGGTTGTATGGGCCTTCTTTTTTGATTTAAATCTTCATTAGGATATTTTTCATTTATTTATTTTTCAGGCACAAGGGTCACAGGAAGTCAATGTTGGGTAAACTTATACACATTTGATATACAAATCTGCAGACCGTCACTTGTATATTAATTTTTATTTAAATTTCGAAGCACTAGAGACGCAATAGACCGATCTTGAGCACAGCTTGAACACATTTGATATGAAAATTTGTAAAAACATCGAGAAATGGGGGAGGCCTACTTTGCGCTGTATCGATATTTCCATTAAACATCGATATGCTATCGCAAGCCTCAGGCAATTTGCGCTTAGTAGGCTGTCAATTTGAATTTTTTATAATATAATTATCTTTGTAAATATCCTTTATTCATATTAAAAGTTTATTATTAAATATTGCGGCAAAAAAAGATAATGCTTGTATGATTTATACAGACACATATATGCATACACTTACATATGTACATATCAAAATATACATACGCCTACATGCATGCAGATCTGCATTTTTGGCATTTATTAGGCACAAAGAATAACAAATGGCTGCGCTGTATTATGTATGTTGTTATATTTGGCGTAAAAAATATTTGCATACGCAGATTTTGAGTGTGTATAATTATATACAAATTTAATTTGGTTTTTTTATATTTGGACAGGAAGGACTAAAGGCAGTCATGTTATATATATATGTATATATTTTGATTTTGGCATCTTGTGACGATGCAGAATTTACTATTACTTTATACGGTCACTTTGCAGGCCGATATGGCGGCAGAATTAATTATGCAAGTATTATTTAGGCACAAAATGGCAGTTGGCAGTACGTACATATATTTAAACAAGTTAGAGGTTCTAGTCGGGAGCTCCCGACTAGGGGATACCCTGAACCCTCATATTCCAACACCAAATGCAGCGCGCGCTTATAGATAGAGAGTAGCGGGGAGGTGGCGATAGGTATTAAATGAAAGATAATCGATATATATATACTTTTCTAGAAGCTACATGTCAAGTTTGGTGACTCTAGCTCTTATTATTTACCAAAATTACTTAAAAAACAGAATTTCGATATACATTTTTATCGATTACTTGGAAACGGGGCAAGTTATCGTTTATCGGAAACAAACTTGATCTGCGTAGGAACTAGGAGCACCTACATCTAAAATTTCAAGTCTCTAGCTCTTATAGGTTCTGAGATCCTTGCGTTCATACATACGGACGGACGGACGGACGGACGGACGGACGGACGGACGGACAGACAGACGGACATGGCTAGATCGACTCGGCTATTAATGCTGATCAAGAATATATATACTTTATGGGGTCGGAGATGCTTCCTTCTGCCTGTTACATACATTTGGATTTTGCACAAAAACATAATACCCCTTTTACCCATTTTTAATGGGTTCAGGGTATAAAAACGGACAAAACTAAAGGCAGTTGGGTTTATATGAATGTGTATATACATATTATATGAATTTACTATTGGCAACTTATGGCGTTGCTGTATTTATTGTTTTTTATGTAAAATAATAATAACAAATAATATATAAATTTGGAGCAATTAGGCACAATATATATTGGCAGTGCAGTTGTTTGTAGCATTAAAATTATTTGCGCAATTTAGGTTATATATATATATATGTAGTGAGATCTATTTGGCAAAAATGGACGGACAATATTATGGACGGACATGCTCATACATACATATGTACACATGCATATGAACATTTTGTATACACTCATTCACCATTCACACACTTAGATAGGTACTGATCTTAATAAATGGTGGCCGACTAATGTTTGATACATATCTTTTTGTATATATGTGTGACTGTTAGGGGCTATTTTGGGTAAAAATTAGTCAATCACATATTATTTATGAATATCAATTAATTTGAGTAATTGGAATGTTAAATGTGTTTAGGCAATATGGTGCCCTTGCAGACTTACCCCTATGATTATAAATTTTCACTTGTATATTAATTTTTATTTAAATTTCTAAGCACTAGAGACGCAATAGACCGATCTTGAGCACAGCTTGAACACATTTGATATGCAAATTTGTAAAAACATCGAGAAATGGGGGAGGCCTACTTTGCGCTGTTTCGATATTTCCATTAAACATCGATATGCTATCGCAAGCCTCAGGCAATTTGCGCTTAGTAGGCTGTCAATTTGAATTTTTTATAATATAATTATCTTTGTAAATATCCTTTATTCATATTAAAAGTTTATTATTAAATATTGCGGCAAAAAATGATAATGCTTGTATGATTTATACAGACACATATATGCATACACTTACATATGTACATATCAAAATATACATACGCCTACATGCATGCAGATCTGCATTTTTGGCATTTATTAGGCACAAAGAATAACAAATGGCTGCGCTGTATTATGTATGTTGTTATATTTGGCATAAAAAATATTTGCATACGCAGATTTTGAGTGTGTATAATTATATACAAATTTAATTTGGTTTTTTTATATTTGGACAGGAAGGACTAAAGACAGTCATGTTATATATATATGTATATATTTTGATTTTGGCATCTTGTGGCGATGCAGAATTTACTATTACTTTATACGGTCACTTTGCAGGCCGATATGGCGGCAGAATTAATTATGCAAGTATTATTTAGGCACAAAATGGCAGTTGGCAGTACGTACATATATTTAAAAAACGGACAAAACTAAAGGCAGTTGGGTTTATATGAATGTGTATATGCATATTATATGAATTTACTATTGGCAACTTATGGCGTTGCTGTATTTATTGTGTTTTATGTAAAATAATAATAATAAATAATATATAAATTTAGAGCAATTAGGCACAATATATATTGGCAGTGCAGTTGTTTGTAGCATTAAAATTATTTGCGCAATTTAGGTTTTATATATTTTATGTATGTGTATTTTTCATTAGAAATATATATGTAGTGAGATCTATTTGGCAAAAATGGACGGACAATATTATGGACGGACATGCTCATACATACATATGTACACATGCATATGAACATTTTGTATACACTCATTCACCATTCACACACTTAGATAGGTACTGATCTTAATAAATGGTGGCCGACTAATGATTGATACATATCTTTTTGTATATATGTGTGACTGTTAGGGGCTATTTTGGGTAAAAATTAGTCAATCACATATTAATTATGAATATCAATTAATTTGAGTAATTGGAATGTTAAATGTGTTTAGGCAATAGGGTGTCCTTGCAGACTTACCCCTATGATTATAAATTTTCACTTGTATATTAATTTTTATTTAAATTTCGAAGCACTAGAGACGCAATAGACCGATCTTGAGCACAGCTTGAACACATTTGATATGCAAATTTGTAAAAACATCGAGAAATGGGGGAGGCCTACTTTGCGCTGTATCGATATTTCCATTAAACATCGATATGCTATCGCAAGCCTCAGGCAATTTGCGCTTAGTAGGCTGTCAATTTGAATTTTTTATAATATAATTATCTTTGTAAATATCCTTTATTCATATTAAAAGTAAATTATTATATATTGCGGCAAAAAATGATAATGCTTGTATGATTTATACAGACACATATATGCATACACTTACATATGTACATATCAAAATATACATACGCCTACATGCATGCAGATCTGCATTTTTGGCATTTATTAGGCACAAAGAATAACAAATGGCTGCGCTGTATTATGTATGTTGTTATATTTGGCGTAAAAAATATTTGCATACGCAGATTTTGAGTGTGTATAATTGTATACAAATTTAATTTGGTTTTTTTTATATTTGGACAAGAAGGACTAAAGGCAGTCATGTTATATATATATGTATATATATTTTGATTTTGGCATCTTGTTGCGATGCAGAATTTACTATTACTTTATACGGTCACTTTGCAGGCCGATATGGCGGCAGAATTAATTATGCAAGTATTATTTAGGCACCAAATGGCAGTTGGCAGTACGTACATACATATATTTAAAAAACGGACATAACTAAAGGCTGTTGGGTTCATATGAATGTGTATATACATATTATATGAATTTACTATTGGCAACTTATGGCGTTGCTGTATTTATTGTTTTTTATGTAAAATAATAATAACAAATAATATATAAATTTGGAGCAATTAGGCACAATATATATTGGCAGTGCAGTTGTTTGTAGCATTAAAATTATTTGCGCAATTTAGGTTTTATATATTTTATGTATGTGTATTTTTCATTAGAAATATATATGTAGTGAGATCTATTTGGCAAAAATGGACGGACAATATTATGGACGGACATGCTCATACATACATATGTACACATGCATATGAACATTTTGTATACACTCATTCACCATTCACACACTTAGATAGGTACTGATCTTAATAAATGGTGGCCGACTAATGTTTGATACATATCTTTTTGTATATATGTGTGACTGTTAGGGGCTATTTTGGGTAAAAATTAGTCAGTCACATATTAATTATGAATATCAATTAATTTGAGTAATTGGAATGTTAAATGTGTTTAGGCAATAGGGTGCCCTTGCAGACTTACCCCTATGATTATAAATTTTCACTTGTATATTAATTTTTATTTAAATTTCGAAGCACTAGAGACGCAATAGACCGATCTTGAGCACAGCTTGAACACATTTGATATGCAAATTTGTAAAAACATCGAGAAATGGGGAAGGCCTACTTTGCGCTGAATCGATATTTCCATTAAACATCAACATGCTATCGCAAGCCTCAGGCAATTTGCGCTTAGTAGGCTGTCAATTTGAATTTTTTATAATATAATTATCTTTGTAAATATCCTTTATTCATATTAAAAGTTTATTATTAAATATTGCGGCAAAAAATGATAATGCTTGTATGATTTATACAGACACATATATGCATACACTTACATATGTACATATCAAAATATACATACGCCTACATGCATGCAGATCTGCATTTTTGGCATTTATTAGGCACAAAGAATAACAAATAGCTGCGCTGTATTATGTATGTTGTTATATTTGGCGTAAAAAATATTTGCATACGCAGATTTTGAGTGTGTATAATTGTATACAAATTTAATTTGGTTTTTTTATATTTGGACAGGAAGGACTAAAGGCAGTCATGTTATATATATACATATGTATATATATTTTGATTTTGGCATCTTGTTGCGATGCAGAATTTACTATTACTTTATACGGTCACTTTGCAGGCCGATATGGCGGCAGAATTAATTATGCAAGTATTATTTAGGCACCAAATGGCAGTTGGCAGTACGTACATATATTTAAAAAACGGACATAACTAAAGGCAGTTGGGTTTATATGAATGTGTATATACATATTATATGAATTTACTATTGGCAACTTATGGCGTTGCTGTATTTATTGTTTTTTATGTAAAATAATAATAATAAATAATATATAAATTTGGAGCAATTAGGCACAATATATATTGGCAGTGCAGTTGTTTGTAGCATTAAAATTATTTGCGCAATTTAGGTTTTATATATTTTATGTATGTGTATTTTTCATTAGAAATATATATGTAGTGAGATCTATTTGGCAAAAATGGACGGACAATATTATGGACGGACATGCTCATACATACATATGTACACATGCATATGAACATTTTGTATACACTCATTCACCATTCACACACTTAGATAGGTACTGATCTTAATAAATGGTGGCCGACTAATGATTGATACATATCTTTTTGTATATATGTGTGACTGTTAGGGGCTATTTTGGGTAAAAATTAGTCAATCACATATTAATTATGAATATCAATTAATTTGAGTAATTGGAATGTTAAATGTGTTTAGGCAATAGGGTGTCCTTGCAGACTTACCCCTATGATTATAAATTTTCACTTGTATATTAATTTTTATTTAAATTTCGAAGCACTAGAGACGCAATAGACCGATCTTGAGCACAGCTTGAACACATTTGATATGCAAATTTGTAAAAACATCGAGAAATGGGGGAGGCCTACTTTGCGCTGTATCGATATTTCCATTAAACATCGATATGCTATCGCAAGCCTCAGGCAATTTGCGCTTAGTAGGCTGTCAATTTGAATTTTTTATAATATAATTATCTTTGTAAATATCCTTTATTCATATTAAAAGTAAATTATTATATATTGCGGCAAAAAATGATAATGCTTGTATGATTTATACAGACACATATATGCATACACTTACATATGTACATATCAAAATATACATACGCCTACATGCATGCAGATCTGCATTTTTGGCATTTATTAGGCACAAAGAATAACAAATGGCTGCGCTGTATTATGTATGTTGTTATATTTGGCGTAAAATATATTTGCATACGCAGATTTTGAGTGTGTATAATTATATACAAATTTAATTTGGTTTTTTTATATTTGGACAGGAAGGACTAAAGGCAGTCATGTTATATATATATATATGTATATATTTTGATTTTGGCATCTTGTGGCGATGCAGAATTTACTATTACTTTATACGGTCACTTTGCAGGCCGATATGGCGGCTTTTTTTCCTTTATATTGACAGAGCATTTACAGATACCGTACATTCAGATGGAAGCGAGTGGGTGAAAGGAATATGAGTGAACACACAGGAGGAATTGGTTCCCACTTGGCCATGGTGCAGCAACACATTCCAAACATACACACTCCACATCCATATGTAGGCAGCCAAGCTTTGTCCAGATTTATTTAGGATAGATGTTTACAAATTCCAGTTAACAAAATTTGAAGCTTAATATAATCACAATACTTTGATATGATATAGTAAGGGTTTTATCCCGGTATGATATAGCAAGTGTATTTTTGTTTGTCTCATTTCTTCTTTTAGTTGATTGTGATTAATTGGGCATAACATCTTTAGACTGAAAGCGACGACAGCATTACTAGTATTTGGCATGCCATAAGTCGGCTGTTCTGATAATGTGCTGTAAAGGAGAGGAGGTGACGTGAAATGGCAAGAGTGCAGGGCAACGCTAGGTGAAACATATCTGCTTGAGACAAAAGGCAGAATGAAAAACACATCGAATACCCTGCTGCTGCAGTGCCAGGTATGACAGAGTATTATAACTGGTTACCATGCGTAGTCGTTTGACTGTCTCCCCTCTCATAGAGACTGACGTGCAATGGATTTTTAATGTAAAGAGTAAGTTTATTTATGGGTAATGTTGTGTGTTTGTGCAACCGGATTAATGGCAAGGACATCAAATGAATGATGCAAAAGCGTTATGGGAGTAGATGATTGTAATATGAACAAGTTGCCGTCAGGATATCTAGGAACATACACGGTTGCGGTCTTGGCATTGTCTCAATTCCAGTATGCAAAACAGAAAGCATGGACATATTGAATAATTATAATGCACTAGAAAAACTTGTGGGAATAGTCTAATTTAGTAAATTAAGATCATGGGAATTTCTAATATGAACAGTTTCCGTCAGGATATCTAGGAACATACACGGTTGCGGTCTTGGCATTGTCTCTATTTCAGTATACAAAACGGGAGTATGTGAATAATGAAAGTATACTACATGTTAAATAAAAGAAGCAGGATTGAAGATTTCAAGAACATTGGGGTACAGTTCTGATGCAAGGGGATTGTAAATAGGGATCGTTGGGATAATTAAGAAGGGTATCTTAGATGGAAAATATATATTGAAAGACTTTTACAATAAGCTTGCAGGACTTATGAACATCATCTGCATGATAAGCATATTGAGTTAGAGTCGAGTCTGTTTGCTCACCTAGGCTGCACATGGTGTTTAAACAGGGCCCTCGGTATACGAGACAAACATGTCCTGTTCGATGTTTTTGGATAGTAGTCAGTTTGCTCACCTAGGCTGCACATGGTTTTTAGACAGGGCTCCCGGTATACGAGACAAACTTGTGCTGTTCGTTGTATTGGAAGGTATGCATATCAGCAGAGACGCGCATGGTAGAGCTGTACTACTTGAAGTGGAATTTAGGAGAGATGCTAGCAGTTGACGAAAGTAATTTGCCGGAAAATCGGTGCATAATGTGCGGGAGAGTTAGTGTAGGGCTGGTCACGGTAAAGCCGGCCAGGTGATCGTGCACAGGAGGCACGAAAGGCTTGGCTGGGGGCGGTACTACCGGCCAGGTGATCGTGCACAGGGCTCGTAAGGCTTGGAGGCAGCCTGAGTCAGCATAATTTATAGCTCTGAACATCAGTATTTGGTTCCCAAGGGGAGTATCAAGTACATCGTGGTGCATCAATCGTGAGCATCGTGGGTAGCATTGTAGATCAGTAGTATAGTAAAGGAGCATCTTTGAGTATCAAGCATAAAGGTATCAATAGAAAATCACGGGGCATCAAGTTGAATGAATGTGTGGCTGGGCACGGTAAAACCGGCCAGGTGGTCGTGCACAGTGGGCATGAAAGGCTTGGCTGGGGGAGGTATTAACGGCCACTTGATCATGCACAGGGGGCACGAACGGCTTGGAAGCAGCGTGAGTCAGCATAATTAATATGTAGTGCGCTGGCTCTTGACATCAGTATTTGGATCCCGGGGGCAGTATTAAGTGCATCATAGTACGCCAATTGTAATTGAACGGGATTCGCTCGGACATCAATCATAGTGTTGTAAGTTATCAAGCATAAGTATATATCAGTAGTATGGCACAGGGCATAAGGATATGAGTATCAAGTACAGTACACAATATAAGGCATTAGGTATGACCATCGTAGCCAGTTCTGAGGTCCATTGATTAGGGAACATGCAGCATCATACAGCAACAAACATAAAAGCATCGGTAATTGAACAAGATCATCAGCGCCATCTTTGATGCTGTATACAGAGGGCATAGGGAGCCAGGGAGAAATGCTCACGCGGGAGTCCGTGACAGGATGCATGCAAGTAAAAGGAGGTTAGTGATGCTGTTTGAACTGTGAGTACTTACTGAAAGTGATCATTTGACCGTTATGACAAGGTAGCTGATTCTAGCGTTGCTAGAGTAGAGTTGTTGCAGGCAGATAGAATTAGATGAGGTATGGCGGTGCTCTGCGTCGAATAAGCTGGACTCCTGGCCAGAGTCGCCTTAGTCGTCGCTGAACTCGATTACTACCCGATATTAGTAGGAGTCTTGCCAATTTGTTTGGGTGGTTTTCTAGCCGGTCGTTGTATTGCTTAGCACGGGAATTGATTATTTCCCATACTGTAGGGACTTTGGTGCCATTATGAAGGGTACGGTTTCTGACATAATAAGGCGCATCGCAGATTAAGCGGAGTGCCTGTGATTGAATGCTATATAGTTTGCGTAGGTGTGTATCGGCAGCACATCCATACAGCTCAATGCCGTAGTACCAGGCGGGGGCAATGATTTGTTTATAGATTAGTAATTTGTTTTTTAGTGATAGCTTGGATCTGTTGGCAGATAGAAGCCACTTGTGTTTGGATAGTTTTGTGCGGATGGATTGTGTGGTTATGCGAACATGTCGTGACCAATTTAGACCCAGATATTTTACAAGGCTTTTAGCCGGTATGATATTGTCATTTACTCTGATGACAGGAGTTGCGATGTTGCTGCGTAAGGTGAAGAGGATATGGGCTGATTTATTGCCATTCACTTGAATGTTCCATTTTTTAGCCCAGTCAGCAAACTGATTTACATGATCTTGCATGTAGTTGCAGGCAATTTCAGCATTATTGGCACTGCACAGAAAAGCAGTATCATCAGCATATGTCGCTGTTAAACCGTTGATTTTTGAAGTAGGGTGTTGATCAGTAGATTGGATGTGTGTGGCTATGCAAGGCATATCAGAGACATATATATTGAAAAGCAGTGGTGCAAGTACACTGCCTTGTGGTACGCCAGCCAGTATGGGCCGGGTAGTCGATTGGGTTGGGCCGGATTGTGCAGTAGAGTTATTACGGTTGGAGTTTACGCTTTCTGTGTTATTGCTAAGTACACAGAAGCTTCGGTCAGATAGAAAGGATTTCAATATTTTATAAAGAGGTTCACTAGTGTACATTCGTAGTTTAAAAAGAAGACCAGCATGCCATACACGGTCAAAAGCTTGTTGAATATTTTTATAAAGACGCCAGATGTGTAGTCTCCTCTTTCAAAGGACATGTTGATGTGTTCAACTAGGCGGTGTACTTGTTGTATTGTGCTGTGTCCAGCTCGAAAGCCAAACTGGTGTTCCGGTAATACTGCAGCACAGTCTAGTTTATTGTCAACAGGTGATTTTAATTCATCAATTAGGCGCTCGTAAATTACTTTTTCAAATAACTTCGAAACAGTTGATAGGAGGCTTATTGGCCGGTATGACTTTAGTTCAGATGTGGAGACGTTGCCACCTTTTAGAATCATTCTGATTGCGGCGTATTTCCATTGAGATGGGAGGTACTGCAGGCGGAGCATGTTGTTGAAAAGATGCAGAAGGAAGAGTTTGCCTTTTTTAGATAGATGCTTTAGTAGATAGTTGTCAATTCGATCAATGCCAGGAGACTTACGAACTTTTAGTTGCCCAATATAGGCGTCCAGTTCATGAGGCGTGACATGGCGCAGGTGACAATTTCGTGAGGGGGAGGATAGTAGATCAGATCCATTAATACTGATTGTGTGATTGAGAAAGCGTTGTATTCTGTGATGGTGCGCAGTTGGCGCAAGCTCGAAGGGAGTAAAGCGTGCTTGAAGTTCATCAGCAAAAGCTTCTACCTTATCTTCAGCAGATTGGCACCAGTGGCCATTTTGATTGCGGACACTGTGCTGAGCATGTGGCTGCCGTTAAAATTTTTGGTAGCGTGCCATAGGTTAAAAGCACCTTTCTTTGAAGGATCTGCGTTACTGAGCGTGTGATCAACATATTGTTGGCGGTGGGAGCGTATCAGAAGGGCTAGTTGACGACTAGTTTGCTGCCACTCTTGCCAGTGGTCATGTCGGCGCGAGCGCATCTAGCGTTTGCGTAGTCTGCGTTTTTGACGGATTAAGCTAAGACGCTCATTCATTTGGGTAGGCGGTAGTCTAAAGGGACTGTCAGTGCCATTATTGTTGTTGTTTCCTCGAGTAGGTAGGATAGCTGTTGGAGAGTTTGAAGCTCTCGCAGCATTGTTGAGGTTTTGTATAAAAAGGCATATCATATCATCGATGTCATTAGTAGAAGTGTTTTTTACATTTAAGTTTATGACAGATTCTAAGTGTTGATTGAATACTATTAGGTTGGAACATTCTGTTAGTAAGCGACGACAGGGTGGACGAGAACGACTCCTTCGGCTTAAGTTTAGGGGATTTTGATTTGTGATGGTTAGTTCAATTCTAACTAGTAACGGCAGGTGGTCACTGTGCAGTTCAGTTACACGAGTTATGGAGAGTTTATGGCTTGCTATTCCTGAATAGACACAGAAGTCAAGAATACTGGGGCGAGTGTTATTTTGCGGAAAGTGAGTAGGCTCCCGTTGTGAGAACATTTAATTGATTAGATCTAAGTAAGATATTGGCGAGCGTTGAACCGCGAGCACACTGGCGCTGGTTACCCCATAGTCTATGCTTAGCATTCCAGTCACCTGCGATCAAGAAGTTTTCGCCTAGTTGACTAAATAACCAGTTATAGTTGTCCTGATTTACAGGATGATTGGGGGGCCAATAGCAGGCAGCTATGCAGAAATTTCCTGAGGTAGTGTGGAGTTTTATCATGGCACAGTGCAGATATGGCAGGGAGATGCAAGGCAATGTTTGGAAGCGCATGTTGTTGGATATGAGAATGGCAGCTCCTCCCACATGCAGGTGGTTGTGGGGCGAATTTGCTGAGAGGACTGCATAGCCTGGGACTTCAATATGAGAGTTGAAGTTTAAGTGAGTTTCACTTATAAGCATTATATCCGTGTTATGATAATTCATAAATTGGCTAAGTTCATCTATTTTGCGTCTAAGTCCGTTAGCATTCCATATACCAATATGGAGAGCAGTCATATTGTGATTTTACTGTGAGCTGCATAATAAATGAGAAGGAAAGTGTGGCGTAAGCACATTTGCTGGTTTATTTGACATGAGTTCGCCGAGAGCGGATTAGGAAGGAGAATATATGTTTGCTTAGTATGTTATGCTGCTTTTATACCTCTAGTGCCGTGACTGATTGATTGCCTTGTGATAGAGTTTTATTTTAAGGCAAGATACTTTTTAGAGCATTCGAGCGGGGAGAAGACCCACTATGCTGCTTTTTGGATATAGGATCAGGGATTGAAAGTATAATTTTAGTGGAGTTAGCAGGCCTAGGCTAAGATGACCTTGGCTACACTGAAATTCGATATTAGGGCCAGAATTAAATAGTTACTCAAAAGTTAAAGACATTGAACTATTCAAGGGTAAAAGGATTAAATATGAAGAGGAAAAGTTATTAGCGGTCAAAAATAGATACATTAAAAAGTAAAAGACAGTAGATTTGGATCTATACGTTATGAGAAACAGACAAAAACATGCTTAGGTCAAGGTTTTTAGATTGAAGATGGTATTAAATGCAAAGAGATGCGTAGTCGTTTGACTGTCTCCCCTCTCATAGAGACTGACGTGCAATGGATTTTTAATGTAAAGAGTAAGTTTATTTATGGGTAATGTTGTGTGTTTGTGCAACCGGATTAATGGCAAGGACATCAAATGAATGATGCAAAAGCGTTATGGGAGTAGATGATTGTAATATGAACAAGTTGCCGTCAGGATATCTAGGAACATACACGGTTGCGGTCTTGGCATTGTCTCTATTCCAGTATGCAAAACAGAAAGCATGGACATATTGAATAATTATAATGCACTAGAAAAACTTGTGGGAATAGTCTAATTTAGTAAATTAAGATCATGGGAATTTCTAATATGAACAGTTTCCGTCAGGATATCTAGGAACATACACGGTTGCGGTCTTGGCATTGTCTCTATTTCAGTATACAAAACGGGAGTATGTGAGTATTGAAAGTATATTACATGTTAAATAAAAGAAACAGGATTGAAGATTTCAAGAACATTGGGGTACAGTTCTGATGCAAGGGGATTGTAAATAGGGATCGTTGGGATAATTAAGAAGGGTATCTTAGACGGAAAATATATATTGAAAGACTTTTACAATAAGCTTGCAGCACTTATGAACATCATCTGCATGATAAGCATATTGAGTTAGAGTCGAGTCTGTTTGCTCACCTAGGCTGCACATGGTGTTTAAACAGGGCCCTCGGTATACGAGACAAACATGTCCTGTTCGATGTTTTTGGATAGTAGTCAGTTTGCTCACCTAGGCTGCACATGGTTTTTAGACAGGGCTCCCGGTATACGAGACAAACTTGTGCTGTTCGTTGTATTGGAAGGTATGCATATCAGCAGAGACGCGCATGGTAGAGCTGTACTACTTGAAGTGGAATTTAGGAGAGATGCTAGCAGTTGACGAAAGTAATTTGCCGGAAAATCGGTGCATAATGTGCGGGAGAGTTAGTGTAGGGCTGGTCACGGTAAAGCCGGCCAGGGGATCGTGCACAGGAGGCACGAAAGGCTTGGCTGGGGGCGGTACTACTGGCCAGGTGATCGTGCACAGGGCTCGTAAGGCTTGGAGGCAGCCTGAGTCAGCATAATTTATAGCTCTGAACATCAGTATTTGGTTCCCAAGGGGAGTATCAAGTACATCGTGGTGCATCAATCGTGAGCATCGTGGGTAGCATTGTAGATCAGTAGTATAGTAAAGGAGCATCTTTGAGTATCAAGCATAAAGGTATCAATAGAAAATCACGGGGCATCAAGTTGAATGAATGTGTGGCTGGGCACGGTAAAACCGGCCAGGTGGTCGTGCACAGTGGGCATGAAAGGCTTGGCTGGGGGAGGTATTAACGGCCACTTGATCATGCACAGGGGGCACGAACGGCTTGGAAGCAGCGTGAGTCAGCATAATTAATATGTAGTGCGCTGGCTCTTGACATCAGTATTTGGATCCCGGGGGCAGTATTAAGTGCATCATAGTACGCCAATTGTAATTGAACGGGATTCGCTCGGACATCAATCATAGTGTTGTAAGTTATCAAGCATAAGTATATATCAGTAGTATGGCACAGGGCATAAGGATATGAGTATCAAGTACAGTATACAATATAAGGCATTAGGTATGACCATCGCAGCCAGTTCTGAGGACCATTGATTAGGGAACATGCAGCATCATACAGCAACAAACATAAAAGCATCGGTAATTGAACAAGATCATCAGCGCCATCTTTGATGCTGTATACAGAGGGCATAGGGAGCCAGGGAGAAATGCTCACGCGGGAGTCCGTGACAGGATGCATGCAAGTAAAAGGAGGTTAGTGATGCTGTTTGAACTGTGAGTACTTACTGATAGTGATCATTTGACCGTTATGACAAGGTAGCTGATTCTAGCGTTGCTAGAGTAGAGTTGTTGCAGGCAGATAGAATTAGATGAGGTATGGCGGTGCTCTGCGTCGAATAAGCTGGACTCCTGGCCAGAGTCGCCTTAGTCGTCGCTGAACTCGATTACTACCCGATATTAGTAGGAGTCTTGCCAATTTGTTTGGGTGGTTTTCTAGCCGGTCGTTGTAGTGCGTAGCACGGGAATTGATTATTTCCCATACTGTAGGGACTTTGGTGCCATTATGAAGGGTACGGTTTCTGACATAATAAGGCGCATCGCAGATTAAGCGGAGTGCCTGTGATTGAATGCTATATAGTTTGCGTAGGTGTGTATCGGCAGCACATCCATATAGCTCAATGCCGTAGTACCAGGCGGGGGCAATGATTTGTTTATAGATTAGTAATTTGTTTTTTAGTGATAGCTTGGATCTGTTGGCAGATAGAAGCCACTTGTGTTTGGATAGTTTTGTGCGGATGGATTGTGTGGTTATGCGAACATGTCGTGACCAATTTAGTTTATTGTCTAAGTGAAGACCCAGATATTTAACAAGGCTTTTAGCCGGTATGATATTGTCATTTACTCTGATGACAGGAGTTGCGATGTTGCTGCGTAAGGTGAAGAGGATATGGGCTGATTTATTGCCATTCACTTGAATGTTCCATTTTTTAGCCCAGTCAGCAAACTGATTTACATGATCTTGTATGTAGTTGCAGGCAATTTCAGCATTATTGGCACTGCACAGAAAAGCAGTATCATCAGCATATGTCGCTGTTAAACCGTTGATTTTTGAAGTAGGGTGTTGATCAGTAGATTGGATGTGTGTGGCTATGCAAGGCATATCAGAGACATATATATTGAAAAGCAGTGGTGCAAGTACACTGCCTTGCGGTACGCCAGCCAGTATGGGCCGGGTAGTCGATTGGGTTGGGCCGGATTGTGCAGTAGAGTTATTACGGTTGGAGTTTACGCTTTCTGTGTTATTGCTAAGTACACAGAAGCTTCGGTCAGATAGAAAGGATTTCAATATTTTATAAAGAGGTTCACTAGTGTACATTCGTAGTTTAAAAAGAAGACCAGCATGCCATACACGGTCAAAAGCTTGTTGAATATTTTTATAAAGACGCCAGATGTGTAGTCTCCTCTTTCAAAGGACATGTTGATGTGTTCAACTAGGCGGTGTACTTGTTGTATTGTGCTGTGTCCAGCTCGAAAGCCAAACTGGTGTTCCGGTAATACTGCAGCACAGTCTAGTTTATTGTCAACAGGTGATTTTAATTCATCAATTAGGCGCTCGTAAATTACTTTTTCAAATAACTTCGAAACAGTTGATAGGAGGCTTATTGGCCGGTATGACTTTAGTTCAGATGTGGAGACGTTGCCACCTTTTAGAATCATTCTGATTGCGGCGTATTTCCATTGAGATGGGAAGTACTGCAGGCGGAGCATGTTGTTGAAAAGATGCAGAAGGAAGAGTTTGCCTTTTTTAGATAGATGCTTTAGTAGATAGTTGTCAATTCGATCAATGCCAGGAGACTTACGAACTTTTAGTTGCCCAATATAGGCGTCCAGTTCATGAGGCGTGACATGGCGCAGGTGACAATTTCGTGAGGGGGAGGATAGTAGATCAGATCCATTAATACTGATTGTGTGATTGAGAAAGCGTTGTATTCTGTGATGGTGCGCAGTTGGCGCAAGCTCGAAGGGAGTAAAGCGTGCTTGAAGTTCATCAGCAAAAGCTTCTACCTTATCTTCAGCAGATTGGCACCAGTGGCCATTTTGATTGCGGACACTGTGCTGAGCATGTGGCTGCCGTTTAAGATTTTTGGTAGCGTGCCATAGGTTAAAAGCACCTTTCTTTGAAGGATCTGCGTTACTGAGCGTGTGATCAACATATTGTTGGCGGTGGGAGCGTATCAGAAGGGCTAGTTGACGACTAGTTTGCTGCCACTCTTGCCAGTGGTCATGTCGGCGCGAGCGCATCTAGCGTTTGCGTAGTCTGCGTTTTTGACGGATTAAGCTAAGACGCTCATTCATTTGGGTAGGCGGTAGTCTAAAGGGACTGTCAGTGCCATTATTGTTGTTGTTTCCTCGAGTAGGTAGGATAGCTGTTGGAGAGTTTGAAGCTCTCGCAGCATTGTTGAGGTTTTGTATAAAAAGGCATATCATATCATCGATGTCATTAGTAGAAGTGTTTTTTACATTTAAGTTTATGACAGATTCTAAGTGTTGATTGAATACTATTAGGTTGGAACATTCTGTTAGTAAGCGACGACAGGGTGGACGAGAACGACTCCTTCGGCTTAAGTTTAGGGGATTTTGATTTGTGATGGTTAGTTCAATTCTAACTAGTAACGGCAGGTGGTCACTGTGCAGTTCAGTTACACGAGTTATGGAGAGTTTATGGCTTGCTATTCCTGAATAGACACAGAAGTCAAGAATACTGGGGCGAGTGTTATTTTGCGGAAAGTGAGTAGGCTCCCCGTTGTGAGAACATTTAATTGATTAGATCTAAGTAAGATATTGGCGAGCGTTGAACCGCGAGCACACTGGCGCTGGTTACCCCATAGTCTATGCTTAGCATTCCAGTCACCTGCGATCAAGAAGTTTTCGCCTAGTTGACTAAATAACCAGTTATAGTTGTCCTGATTTACAGGATGATTGGGGGGCCAATAGCAGGCAGCTATGCAGAAATTTCCTGAGGTAGTGTGGAGTTTTATCATGGCACAGTGCAGATATGGCAGGGAGATGCAAGGCAATGTTTGGAAGCGCATGTTGTTGGATATGAGAATGGCAGCTCCTCCCACATGCAGGTGGTTGTGGGGCGAATTTGCTGAGAGGACTGCATAGCCTGGGACTTCAATATGAGAGTTGAAGTTTAAGTGAGTTTCACTTATAAGCATTATATCCGTGTTATGATAATTCATAAATTGGCTAAGTTCATCTATTTTGCGTCTAAGTCCGTTAGCATTCCATATACCAATATGGAGAGCAGTCATATTGTGATTTTACTGTGAGCTGCATAATAAATGAGAAGGAAAGTGTGGCGTAAGCACATTTGCTGGTTTATTTGACATGAGTTCGCCGAGAGCGGATTAGGAAGGAAGGAGAACTTTTATTTGTAAGGAGAATATATGTTTGTTTAGTATGTTTTGCTGCTGTTATACCTCTAGTGCCGTGACTGATTGATTGCCTTGTGATAGAGTTTTAGTTTAAGGTAAGATACTTTTTAGAGCATTCGAGCGGGGAGAAGACCCACTATGCTGCATTTTGGATATAGGATCACGAAGTGAAAGTATAATTTGAGTGGAGTTAACAGACCTAGGCTAAGATGACCTTGGCTACACTGAAATTCCATATTAGGGCCAGAATTAAGTAGTTACTCAAAAGTTAAAGACATTGAACTATTTAAGGGTAAAATGATTAAATATGAAGAGGAGAAATTATTAGCGGTCAAGAATAGATACATTAAAAAGTAAAAGACAGTAGATTTGGATCTATACGTTATGAGAAACAGACAAAAACATACTTAGGTCAAGATTTTTAGATTGAAGATGGTATTAAATGCAAACAGATTAATTAGATAGGGTCAATGGATCAAGGATTTGGGTCGATAAGTAAGTTTGTTTGAAAGGAGAAAGCAAAAGATAAGCGAAGTTATTTTGGTTTGAAAAGATCAAATTAGTTTAGTTATTTACGACCTCTTGTTGTCTCTTATTTTGATTAGTAGATTTTGCTTAGCATTTTCCAAAAAATTTGGGAGTCTGTTTTCTTGCTTATATGCGATTTAAGGTTAATCTGGAGAATGCATCTAAACTTTGAATTAAGGGAAATTCAGAGGATTTTGTGTTGTTTAAGAGCTCATTATGTTGTAGCTCTAGTTACATTGAACTATATTAGTGAGCATCTGGTAAACGTTTATTGAAAGCAATACAAATTATTTGAAAGAAACAATCAAATGGAATTATTTTAGAAGAGAAGAAGTCAGGAAGGTGACAAAGTTATTCTTTCAAATACTAAATATCGTTTGTTAAAGGGAGAGGAATATATATTTACTTGCTGTCAAAAACAAATGCATTCTGAAAAAACGAAGAAAAGATTAGAAAACTTGATAATAAAATCATCGTATTAAGAGGGAGAAGAGTATATATTTATTAACTGTCAAAAATAAATACATTTGAAAAGGGACAAACGAAAATATACTTGGATAAGTTAGCTTCAATCAAAAGGTTTAAAATGTATTTTATTTGAATAGAAATTAATTTCCATTGGATGCAAAACAAAATAGTGTAGTTGAGCCAAGTAGGAACGGAAAAAGTAACAAGATTGTTCTTTCAAATGGTTAGTGATGAAGGAGAGGAATATATATTTGTTTAGAGCCGAACCTTAGATACATTTATAGAGAACGGAAAAGGAACAGTATAAAAATATATTTGGATTAATTTTTGTCAAATTCATTTAACGAAAACAGTTTTAAGTTGAGTGCATCCGAGCACAATATATGTCAACAGTGGAATGAAATTCCTCCGTGACTTGCTTTATTCTTTTCCATTACTTTCTCTTAGCAACATATAAGAATATCATTTGGCTACATTGTATCCTAATTTCTATAAACATGTTGTTAGACACATAGTATGTGTCTGTATTTAACTTACATACTAAATACAATAATTACTTATACTAAAATACTAAAAAACACTAAAAGTACTAATTCCCTAAAAAATACTAATTTGCTTTAACTACTAAAACATGGCAGTGTGGCAACACTGCATGGGTGGCAACGCTACGCAACATACAGTTAGATTTGACTACAGATGTTCAGCGAATACATTTTTTCCTCGCAACGTGGAGACCGAAAATTTTCTGGTAACAAATTGTTGAGTGGGAGGCTGTGTCATGGATGGAACGAGATGGGAAACGGGACGGACATAATGGGCACTCTCTCACACCCCCCCTCTCAACACTCCGAAGAGTGAGAGAGAGAGAGTGAGTGGGAGAGTGTGTGGGTGAGTGAGAGATATAGAGGTTGAATGGGTGTATTGTACGAGGGTGAGCGTGTGTGTGAGTGCAGGAGCAAGCGAGTCGTAGTGGGCCGGCATTATGGCGCCCACTCAATTTTAAATCTAACTACTCTCTTAAAACCAAGCTCCCTATCACACACACCGGTCTCACGCAGGACACCAAACATCCAATATATCCCTGCAAACAACTTTGACCCAGTGATCCGGACACCTGAAATACCATCTCAACATCCGTAGACTTAAACAACCCAACCCAGAAAGTTTATTGATATACATTTCATTTTTCTCTGTTTTTGTTACAATTGATTAACAAATATTTCTCCTTAAATATATACTTATTTGAGATAATAAATGTGTTACAAAATTAATTTTTAAATAAAGTTAATTTTGTGTTTTATGATATAGTGTGTGTGTGTGTTTGTACATATGTACATGTATGATATAGTGTGTGTGTGTATTGGCTAAATTAAATTAATTAACTATAATTTTAATTGTTAATTTTTAAATTTTATTATTATTATTATTATTTCTAGCATGTATGAGTTTTGCCAAATATTTCATACATTATTTTTAGAAAATTTATTAATAATAAAGATTTTTTGGCATGATTTAATGTGATTGTTCATTTCCCTTTTTTTTTAAATTTTTTTTTTTATTTTTTGTCTCGATAGAAAATGAATATTTTTTTGATGAAATTGTAATTGTAGTTGTAATTGAGGATGGAGTGTGGAGTGTGAAGTGTGGAGAGAAGTGAGAGAAAATATTTAAAGGAATGTTCAGTTGGAGTGTGTGCGGCATCAGCATTTATATATGCCATAAGCCAGCAGATATTGATAAGTGCCATGCAGAAAAAATAAAAAATTGAAAAAGAAATTTGATGAGAGAATTTTATTTTTGGACGTAAATGAATTTATGGATAATTTTTTTGTTTTGTTTTTTTTTTGAATTCAGTTATGATAATTGATTTGTGTTTGATTTATCCGGCTAATTTAGTCGGATATTGTTATGTCAAATATGCTGTTGGACTAGGTCATGGTTAAATATCGGTACAGCGTGTGTGTGTGCGTTCCCGTACGATTGTGTGCGTGTGTGTGTGTGTGTGTGTTATTTTGCTGGCTCGAGACAACAGAGCGGACCAATACACAAATGCACGACACACCAGGGCCACCCCACAAGTGCACAACAAAGACCATCCAATGTATTTGATTACCCATATATTTGTCTTATATTTTTTTTTTTTTTTTTTTTTTGTTTTTAATTTTTGTTTACCCAATTGAAATTCTTTTTTTTCCCTCTCCAAACATTCTCTCCTTTTTCCTTCTGCTACTGTGCGAAGCAAATGAAAGAAGGAGAGTATTCTACCCATCCTATGAGCAGTTTTCAAGGCCACATCAAATCAATTATATGTGATTTTAAATAGAGACATTATTTCTTCTTTTTGACAATTATAAATTTGACGCCAAGTGCCATTCTCTCAATTGGAGCACTGGCTAAATTGTCAGAAAAAAGTCATTTGGCAATAGCATCTATTTGGCAATATGGGATCGAAAATAGGATAGGGTGGAAAAAGAAATAGAAAAATTGGGATGAAAATTCTTTTGTTATGATATGAGTAAATTTGGTTTTTGTCTATGTGTATGAGGTGTGTGTGTGTGTGTGTGTGTGTGTGTGTGTGTGTGTGTGTGTGTGTGTGTGTGTGTGTGTGTGTGTGTGTGTGTGTGTGTATGCACATGTGTGCATGTGTAAGTGATAATTGTATTTAATAGTAGATATTATTGTTTTTGTGATTGTTTGTGATGTGTATGCTCAATGTGTATGATAATGAGTGTGTATTTGTGTGTGTGTGTGTGTATTGTATTGAATTGATGAATTAAATTAATTAATCTATGATGCTGATGACTATGGTGTTGATGATGATGATGATGATGATGATGATGATGATGATGATGATGATGATGATGTTTGTTGTTATTTGTTATTTGTTGCTGCTGTTGATTGTTGATGTCGCCGTCGTCATCGTCGCCCCGCCACAGAGACAGAGAGAGAAGATGTGGTCGTGAGAGCATCAACAAATTAGCTTTTATGTGTTGAGAACGCAATTGAGCGTGATAGGAAGTATAAGTTGAAAACTCTCAACTCCCAACCCCAGCACCACCCATTCAACTATCCAACCAATGGACTGTGTTGCAATGGCGTGCATTGAAAAATGCAAATAAGCTACATAAGCTAAATGTTGTCATTGTGTGGGGAGGGGTGGAGGGAGACGTGTCGATGTTGATGTTGTTGAGAGTGTGCGCGCCCAGTTGGGCAGCATTGATGATGATTGTTTGCGCGCAAGTGTGTGTGTGCAAGCGTGGAAGTGTGTGTACATGCGCACATAGATGTTTTGCATGCGCGCATATGTATGTGTTGTTGTGCGTTTGTTTGTTTTGTGCGCCAGCACATGGGCGAGCGGAGTGAGGCAGCTTTCCTTCTGATGGCGCACAATTTGAGAGCGAGCATGTGTATGTGCGTGTGCTTGTGCGCGTATATTGGCGTCTTTAGTAGATAGTTGTCAATTCGATCAATGCCAGGAGACTTACGAACTTTTAGTTGCCCAATATAGGCGTCCAGTTCATGAGGCGTGACATGGCGCAGGTGACAATTTCGTGAGGGGGAGGATAGTAGATCAGATCCATTAATACTGATTGTGTGATTGAGAAAGCGTTGTATTCTGTGATGGTGCGCAGTTGGCGCAAGCTCGAAGGGAGTAAAGCGTGCTTGAAGTTCATCAGCAAAAGCTTCTACCTGATCTTCAGCAGATTGGCACCAGTGGCCATTTTGATTGCGGACACTGTGCTGAGCATGTGGCTGCCGTTTAAGATTTTTGGTAGCGTGCCATAGGTTAAAAGCACCTTTCTTTGAAGGATCTGCGTTACTGAGCGTGTGATCAACATATTGTTGGCGGTGGGAGCGTATCAGAAGGGCTAGTTGACGACTAGTTTGCTGCCACTCTTGCCAGTGGTCATGTCGGCGCGAGCGCATCTAGCGTTTGCGTAGTCTGCGTTTTTGACGGATTAAGCTAAGACGCTCATTCATTTGGGTAGGCGGTAGTCTAAAGGGACTGTCAGTGCCATTATTGTTGTTGTTTCCTCGAGTAGGTAGGATAGCTGTTGGAGAGTTTGAAGCTCTCGCAGCATTGTTGAGGTTTTGTATAAAAAGGCATATCATATCATCGATGTCATTAGTAGAAGTGTTTTTTACATTTAAGTTTATGACAGATTCTAAGTGTTGATTGAATACTATTAGGTTGGAACATTCTGTTAGTAAGCGACGACAGGGTGGACGAGAACGACTCCTTCGGCTTAAGTTTAGGGGATTTTGATTTGTGATGGTTAGTTCAATTCTAACTAGTAACGGCAGGTGGTCACTGTGCAGTTCAGTTACACGAGTTATGGAGAGTTTATGGCTTGCTATTCCTGAATAGACACAGAAGTCAAGAATACTGGGGCGAGTGTTATTTTGCGGAAAGTGAGTAGGCTCCCGTTGTGAGAACATTTAATTGATTAGATCTAAGTAAGATATTGGCGAGCGTTGAACCGCGAGCACACTGGCGCTGGTTACCCCATAGTCTATGCTTAGCATTCCAGTCACCTGCGATCAAGAAGTTTTCGCCTAGTTGACTAAATAACCAGTTATAGTTGTCCTGATTTACAGGATGATTGGGGGGCCAATAGCAGGCAGCTATGCAGAAATTTCCTGAGGTAGTGTGGAGTTTTATCATGGCACAGTGCAGATATGGCAGGGAGATGCAAGGCAATGTTTGGAAGCGCATGTTGTTGGATATGAGAATGGCAGCTCCTCCCACATGCAGGTGGTTGTGGGGCGAATTTGCTGAGAGGACTGCATAGCCTGGGACTTCAATATGAGAGTTGAAGTTTAAGTGAGTTTCACTTATAAGCATTATATCCGTGTTATGATAATTCATAAATTGGCTAAGTTCATCTATTTTGCGTCTAAGTCCGTTAGCATTCCATATACCAATATGGAGAGCAGTCATATTGTGATTTTACTGTGAGCTGCATAATAAATGAGAAGGAAAGTGTGGCGTAAGCACATTTGCTGGTTTATTTGACATGAGTTCGCCGAGAGCGGATTAGGAAGGAAGGAGAACTTTTATTTGTAAGGAGAATATATGTTTGTTTAGTATGTTATGCTGCTGTTATACCTCTAGTGCCGTGACTGATTGATTGCCTTGTGATAGAGTTTTAGTTTAAGGTAAGATACTTTTTAGAGCATTCGAGCGGGGAGAAGACCCACTATGCTGCATTTTGGATATAGGATCAGGAAGTGAAAGTATAATTTGAGTGGAGTTAACAGACCTAGGCTAAGATGACCTTGGCTACACTGAAATTCCATATTAGGGCCAGAATTAAGTAGTTACTCAAAAGTTAAAGACATTGAACTATTTAAGGGTAAAATGATTAAATATGAAGAGGAGAAATTATTAGCGGTCAAGAATAGATACATTAAAAAGTAAAAGACAGTAGATTTGGATCTATACGTTATGAGAAACAGACAAAAACATACTTAGGTCAAGATTTTTAGATTGAAGATGGTATTAAATGCAAACAGATTAATTAGATAGGGTCAATGGATCAAGGATTTGGGTCGATAAGTAAGTTTGTTTGAAAGGAGAAAGCAAAAGATAAGCGAAGTTATTTTGGTTTGAAAAGATCAAATTAGTTTAGTTATTTACGACCTCTTGTTGTCTCTTATTTTGATTAGTAGATTTTGCTTAGCATTTTCCAAAAAATTTGGGAGTCTGTTTTCTTGCTTATATGCGATTTAAGGTTAATCTGGAGAATGCATCTAAACTTTGAATTAAGGGAAATTCAGAGGATTTTGTGTTGTTTAAGAGCTCATTATGTTGTAGCTCTAGTTACATTGAACTATATTAGTGAGCATCTGGTAAACGTTTATTGAAAGCAATACAAATTATTTGAAAGAAACAATCAAATGGAATTATTTTAGAAGAGAAGAAGTCAGGAAGGTGACAAAGTTATTCTTTCAAATACTAAATATCGTTTGTTAAAGGGAGAGGAATATATATTTACTTGCTGTCAAAAACAAATGCATTCTGAAAAAACGAAGAAAAGATTAGAAAACTTGATAATAAAATCATCGTATTAAGAGGGAGAAGAGTATATATTTATTAACTGTCAAAAATAAATACATTTGAAAAGGGACAAACGAAAATATACTTGGATAAGTTAGCTTCAATCAAAAGGTTTAAAATGTATTTTATTTGAATAGAAATTAATTTCCATTGGATGCAAAACAAAATAGTGTAGTTGAGCCAAGTAGGAACGGAAAAAGTAACAAGATTGTTCTTTCAAATGGTTAGTGATAAAGGAGAGGAATATATATTTGTTTAGAGCCGAACCTTAGATACATTTATAGAGAACGGAAAAGGAACAGTATAAAAATATATTTGGATTAATTTTTGTCAAATTCATTTAACGAAAACAGTTTTAAGTTGAGTGCATCCGAGCACAATATATGTCAACAGTGGAATGAAATTCCTCCGTGACTTGCTTTATTCTTTTCCATTACTTTCTCTTAGCAACATATAAGAATATCATTTGGCTACATTGTATCCTAATTTCTATAAACATGTTGTTAGACACATAGTATGTGTCTGTATTTAACTTACATACTAAATACAATAATTACTTATACTAAAATACTAAAAAACACTAAAAGTACTAATTCCCTAAAAATACTAATTTGCTTTAACTACTAAAACATGGCAGTGTGGCAACACTGCATGGGTGGCAACGCTACGCAACATACAGTTAGATTTGACTACAGATGTTCAGCGAATACATTTTTTCCTCGCAACGTGGAGACCGAAAATTTTCTGGTAACAAATTGTTGAGTGGGAGGCTGTGTCATGGATGGAACGAGATGGGAAACGGGACGGACATAATGGGCACTCTCTCACACCCCCCCCCTCTCAACACTCCGAAGAGTGAGAGAGAGAGAGTGAGTGGGAGAGTGTGTGGGTGAGTGAGAGATATAGAGGTTGAATGGGTGTATTGTACGAGGGTGAGCGTGTGTGTGAGTGCAGGAGCAAGCGAGTCGTAGTGGGCCGGCATTATGGCGCCCACTCAATTTTAAATCTAACTACTCTCTTAAAACCAAGCTCCCTATCACACACACCGGTCTCACGCAGGACACCAAACATCCAATATATCCCTGCAAACACCTTTGACCCAGTGATCCGGACACCTGAAATACCATCTCAACATCCGTAGACTTAAACAACCCAACCCAGAAAGTTTATTGATATACATTTCATTTTTCTCTGTTTTTGTTACAATTGATTAACAAATATTTCTCCTTAAATATATACTTATTTGAGATAATAAATGTGTTACAAAATTAATTTTTAAATAAAGTTAATTTTGTGTTTTATGATATAGTGTGTGTGTATGTTTGTACATATGTACATGTATGATATAGTGTGTGTGTGTATTGGCTAAATTAAATTAATTAACTATAATTTTAATTGTTAATTTTTAAATTTTATTATTATTATTATTATTTCTAGCATGTATGAGTTTTGCCAAATATTTCATACATTATTTTTAGAAAATTTATTAATAATAAAGATTTTTTGGCATGATTTAATGTGATTGTTCATTTCCTTTTTTTAAAATTTTTTTTTTTATTTTTTGTCTCGATAGAAAATGAATATTTTTTTGATGAAATTGTAATTGTAGTTGTAATTGAGGATGGAGTGTGGAGTGTGAAGTGTGGAGAGAAGTGAGAGAAAATATTTAAAGGAATGTTCAGTTGGAGTGTGTGCGGCATCAGCATTTATATATGCCATAAGCCAGCAGATATTGATAAGTGCCATGCAGAAAAAATAAAAAATTGAAAAAGAAATTTGATGAGAGAATTTTATTTTTGGACGTAAATGAATTTATGGATAATTTTTTTGTTTTGTTTTTTTTTTTTAATTCAGTTATGATAATTGATTTGTGTTTGATTTATCCGGCTAATTTAGTCGGATATTGTTATGTCAAATATGCTGTTGGACTAGGTCATGGTTAAATATCGGTACAGCGTGTGTGTGTGCGTTCCCGTACGATTGTGTGCGTGTGTGTGTGTGTGTGTGTTATTTTGCTGGCTCGAGACAACAGAGCCGACCAATACACAAATGCACGACACACCAGGGCCACCCCACAAGTGCACAACAAAGACCATCCAATGTATTTGATTACCCATATATTTGTCTTATATTTTTTTTTTTTTTTTTTTTTTTTTGTTTTTAATTTTTGTTTACCCAATTGAAATTCTTTTTTTTCCCTCTCCAAACATTCTCTCCTTTTTCCTTCTGCTACTATGCGAAGCAAATGAAAGAAGGAGAGTATTCTACCCATCCTATGAGCAGTTTTCAAGGCCACATCAAATCAATTATATGTGATTTTAAATAGAGACATTATTTCTTCTTTTTGACAATTATAAATTTGACGCCAAGTGCCATTCTCTCAATTGGAGCACTGGCTAAATTGTCAGAAAAAAGTCATTTGGCAATAGCATCTATTTGGCAATATGGGATCGAAAATAGGATAGAGTGGAAAAAGAAATAGAAAAATTGGGATGAAAATTCTTTTTGTTATGATATGAGTAAATTTGGTTTTTGTCTATGTGTATGAGGTGTGTGTGTGTGTGTGTGTGTGTGTGTGTGTGTGTGTGTGTGTGTGTGTGTGTGTGTGTGTGTGTGTGTGTGTGTGTGTGTGTGTGTGTGTGTGTGTGTGTGTGTGTGTGTGTGTGTGTGTGTGTGTGTGTGTGTGTGTGTGTGTGTGTGTGTATGCACATGTGTGCATGTGTAAGTGATAATTGTATTTAATAGTAGATATTATTGTTTTTGTGATTGTTTGTGATGTGTATGCTCAATGTGTATGATAATGAGTGTGTATTTGTGTGTGTGTGTGTGTATTGTATTGAATTGATGAATTAAATTAATTAATCTATGATGCTGATGACTATGGTGTTGATGATGATGATGATGATGATGATGATGATGATGATGATGATGATGATGATGATGATGATGTTTGTTGTTATTTGTTATTTGTTGCTGCTGTTGATTGTTGATGTCGCCATCGACGTCGCCGTCGTCATCGTCGCCCCGCCACAGAGACAGAGAGAGAAGATGTGGTCGTGAGAGCATCAACAAATTAGCTTTTATGTGTTGAGAACGCAATTGAGCGTGATAGGAAGTATAAGTTGAAAACTCTCAACTCCCAACCCCAGCACCACCCATTCAACTATCCAACCAATGGACTGTGTTGCAATGGCGTGCATTGAAAAATGCAAATAAGCTACATAAGCTAAATGTTGTCATTGTGTGGGGAGGGGTGGAGGGAGACGTGTCGATGTTGATGTTGTTGAGAGTGTGCGCGCCCAGTTGGGCAGCATTGATGATGATTGTTTGCGCGCAAGTGTGTGTGTGCAAGCGTGGAAGTGTGTGTACATGCGCACATAGATGTTTTGCATGCGCGCATATGTATGTGTTGTTGTGCGTTTGTTTGTTTTGTGCGCCAGCACATGGGCGAGCGGAGTGAGGCAGCTTTCCTTCTGATGGCGCACAATTTGAGAGCGAGCATGTGTATGTGCGTGTGCTTGTGCGCGTATATTGGCGTCATGATGTCTAGCATTAAAAAATGCTAAGAGATACGCTAGACTGGCAGGCGCTGACAAGTGCGCACACATTTGATGATTGATTGTTTGGTTGTTGTTGTTGTTGTTGTTATTGTTGTGATAATATTGGTTAGTAATTGCAATGAAAATTGCAGATATTGATGAAGTTATGTTAAGGGAAAAAGTATTATATACCGAGACTGGGTTGAGAGATGGATGGAAAAGGTGAGTAGACAAAGGTAAGTAAAAATTTAAATAAATATTAAATTCTTTTGATATACCCTGAACCCTCATATTCCAACACCAAATGCAGCGCGCGCTTATAGATAAAGAGTAGCGGGGAGGTGGCGATAGGTATAAAATGAAAGATAATCGATATATATATACTTTTCTAGAAGCTACATGTCAAGTTTGGTAACTCTAGCTCTTATTATTTACCAAAATTGCTTAAAAACAGGATATCGATATACATTTTTATCGATTACTTGGAAACGGGGCAAGTTATCGATTATCGGAAACAAACTCGATCTGCGTAGGAACTAGGAGCATCTACATCTAAAATTTCAAGTCTCTAGCTCTTATAGGTTCCGAGATCCTTGCGTTCATACATACGGACGGACGGACGGACGGACGGACGGACAGACAGACGGACATGGCTAGATCGACTCGGCTATTAATGCTGATCAAGAATATATATACTTTATGGGGTCGGAGATGCTTCCTTCTGCCTGTTACATACATTTGGATTTTGCACAAAAACATAATACCCCTTTTACCCATTTTTAATGGGTTCAGGGTATAATAAAAAAAAAAAGGATTATGTAGGAGAGAAAAAGAAAGAATGGAGAGGTAAGTGTCACGATCATGATTATTTATATATTAATCTCATACACAATTTTCCCATTTTTGTTTTGATTAATTTGCGCATGAGCAGCGATATATAAGACAATGGGACCGGGCACAATTGATCCACATTCAATTCATTATTTTTGATTTGTAATTGAATCAATTCGAATTGGATGTGGATGCAGCAGGCAGTGTGGAGTCATCACCGTGGCGAAGCACTCCCTGCATTTGTTGCTGCATTATGGACATCCAGCCCATCATCTTATCCAACTGTTCCTGTTGTTTTTGCGCCATTTCAAGGAGCATTCGATTGTTTTGATCGTTTACGGACTGCTGTCGTTGTGGATGTTGTTCTAGTTGTTCTAGCTGTTGTTGTTGTTGCCGCTGCCCATCATCCACCTGCATAGGCACAGGCTGTTGATGTTGCTGTTGTTGTTGTTGTTGGACAGTGGCAGTGGCAACTTGACGCCGTTTAGACAAATTTTCTAGCATTTGACATTGAGTCGAACCTATTTGTTCGCGACTCAGTATCGGGTCAGCTTGATTAAGTTGACGCTGTTGTTGCTGTTGTTGCTGCTGTTGCTGGAGTCTTTGGATCTGTGCCCATCTGGCACGCGGATCCAAAGTATTGATAGTGGGGCTTGTGTGAGTGGGATTAGATTTTTTGGCATTTTTTGCCATATTGACAATGTTGTTGCTGTTAATTGCGAACGCAGCTGATGTGCTTGCAACCGGATGTTGTTGCTGTTGCAGTTGTTGTTGTTGTTGTTGCTGTCGTTGCTGCAGCTGTTGCTGTTGCATCGGCTGTAGCTGTTGCATCGGCTGCAACAACAACAATTGGCCATCAGTGCGTTTGCGTTTTTTGATTAGTTTTTTCTTTTTGTTCTTATTAAGATTAGGATTGATATTATTTGCATTGTTAGGGATTGTTTGCATTTGCATTTGCATTTGCATTGGCATTGGCATTGGCTGTTGTTGCTGCTGTTGTTGTTGTTGTTGTTGTTGTTGTTGTGGTTGTGCCAGCAACGGTTGTAATTGTTGCTGTTGTTGTGCAAGCATTTGCAACTGTACCGATTGCTGGCGCTGCTTTGGCTGCCTCTGCTTCTGCTTCCGCTGTATATTCGGCTGTTGAGGTTGCCGAATTTTTGGATTTTTAATATTGGCCATGGCCAATAGTTTTGTATTTAATAAATCCAAATACAATGGACAACCCTTGTAGTTGGCGGTATGGTTCATGCCACAATTGGCACATTTTGCTGGCAGATTTGCCAATTTGATGCAGGCTTGTGTAAAGTGGTCAACAATTGGCCATCAGTGCGTTTGCGTTTTTTGATTAGTTTTTTCTTTTTGTTCTTATTAAGATTAGGATTGATATTATTTGCATTGTTAGGGATTGTTTGCATTTGCATTGGCATTGGCATTGGCTGTTGTTGCTGCTGTTGTTGTTGTTGTTGTTGTTGTTGTTGTGGTTGTGCCAGCAACGGTTGTAATTGTTGCTGTTGTTGTGCAAGCATTTGCAACTGTACCGATTGCTGGCGCTGCTTTGGCTGCCTCTGCTTCTGCTTCCGCTGTATATTCGGCTGTTGAGGTTGCCGAATTTTTGGATTTTTAATATTGGCCATGGCCAATAGTTTTGTATTTAATAAATCCAAATACAATGGACAACCCTTGTAGTTGGCGGTATGGTTCATGCCACAATTGGCACATTTTGCTGGCAGATTTGCCAATTTGATGCAGGCTTGTGTAAAGTGGTCTTCACCACATTTAACACAGCGCGCTGAGTGTCGGCAATAGCGTGAAATATGATTGAAGCGTTGACAACGATGGCATTGCGGCAATCTGTTGTCATTGCTTTTGGGCCATTCGAAATGTACAATAAATTTGCAGAGTGTTTGAATATTGAAACCTGTACGGTTTTTGATTGGGTCAGGAGCTAGCTCTATATAAAACAAATTCGGACGATACATGCCAGAGCCGCTACGATTCTTGTATTGTGGGTTGTATACGCTTCGTATCGTATAACCCATACAAGTTAGCTCGTGTCGGATTGCGTCTGTGCTAGTGGTAGAATGTATACCACGCACCACAATCCGGAACGAGCGCTCCTCACGTCTCTGATATGTATTATATTGGTAAGTATTGTCGTTATTTAGGACATTTATGATATTTTGATAAGTATCTTGGGTTTTTGGTAGAATTCGCACTGTGCCTGGACCACCTAATTTGAGCCCATAATCAATTATGGGCGGATTGTGGTCATTTAGTTTGGCAATCAGTGCGTCTATACCGTTTTGATTCGATTGCGTAATATTATCAATGTATATTTGGGGTGGCTTAAAGTTTTTGCTTTTTGGAGCCAAAACTTTGCCATCAACAATCGGTTGTTGTTGTTGTTGCTGCTGTTGTTGTTGTTGTTGCAGCAGATTTAATTGCAATTGTGATTGCAGAAGAGGGGTGGGGGGCGGACGAAAATCAAAGATAGGATTGATTGCAATGGGAGCCGTAGAAGTAGCATTGCCAGCTGAAATATTTGCCGCTTCTATTTGATTTTCGATCGGATTGAGTATGTTATTATTGTTGTTGTTTTTGTTGTTGCTGATGTTTGACATTATTATTGGCCGATTGGCAGAAGCTAAAGCAGCTTGAACTGCGTTGGCCAAACTGTTGGTTGTCACTATCGATGGTGTTGCTGCTGCTGCTGTTGCTGTTGCTGCAAATGGTTGTGATGGATGGATTAAGTGTTTCTGTGAATGTTGAGGTTGTGACAATTCGGACAATGAAGGAGCCTCAAAATCAGATTCAGATAGGATACTGAACCGATTTGCAATTTGCTTGCTACGAGATGCATCCTGTTGTATGGATCGAGATGTTGACGAAGTTTGGCGATTGATTTTACGCGTATTTTTACGACGAATTGTTTTAGCATTTTTGCTTGATTGATGGAGCAATTTATAATGCATAGCGCCAGTGGTTGAGGTAGTAGTAATATTGCTGTCTAAACAACCATTACTGGATGTGTTTCCAGTCGAACTGGAATCACTGCTTATGCATATAATTTTATTAGGTGGATCTATTGTTGTTGCTGTTGCTGCTGTAGTTGGGATTGTTGTGACATTAGGAATTGAGACAGGATGTAAGGATGCAGTCATTAGAAGCTGTTGAGCTGCATCCATTGTTGATGCTATACCATCGCTGCCCTCAATGTCAACGAATAACTCACTTGAAGAGTGATTCAGATTGTAACTATTGAGTTTTTGTGAAGTTGTTTCATTCATTTGATCGGACTCAAGCTGGGCAATTAAACGCTTGTAATGCGTCAATTGAGCTTGTGCATCAGTTGGCATTTTAGCCGGTGTTGAGTATGTTGCTTTTGTTTCAATTGTTGATGTTCCAATTGCAACAGCCAATTGGATATTAAGCTGCTGTTGCTGCTGCTGTTGTTGCTCTTTTTGCTGTTGTCCCTCTTGCACAAGCATTGAGGGTGCAAGGGGAGATGATGACAAAATAGCAGCTGCCGGCGCCATACTGTCGAAGTGGAAGACAGATTGTTTGATGGAGCCGGCATTGGCGACATCGGCGACAGCGATATTTTTTTTTCCTTTATATTGACGGAACATTTACAGATACCGTACATTCAGATGGAAGCGAGTGGGTGAAAGGAATTTGAGTGAACACACAGGAGGAATTGGTTCCCACTTGGCCATGGTGCAGCAACACATTCCAAACATACACACTCCACATCCATATGTAGGCAGCCAAGCTTTGTCCAGATTTATTTAGGATACATGTTTACAAATTCCAGTTAACAAAATTTGAAGCTTAACATAATCACAATACTTTGATATGATATAGTAAGGGTTTTATCCCGGTATGATATAGCAAGTGTATTTTTGTTTCTCTCATTTCTTCTTTTAGTTGATTGTGATTAATTGGGCATAACATCTTTAGACTGAAAGCGACGACAGCATTACTAGTATTTGGCATGCCATAAGTCGGCTCTTCTGATAATGTGCTGTAAAGGAGAGGAGGTGACGTGAAATGGCAAGAGTGCAGGGCAACGCTAGGTGAAACATATCTGCTTGAGACAAAAGGCAGAATGAAAAACACATCGAATACCCTGCTGCTGCAGTGCCAGGTATGACAGAGTATTATAACTGGTTACCATGCGTAGTCGTTTGACTGTCTCCCCTCTCATAGAGACTGACGTGCAATGGATTTTTAATGTAAAGAGTAAGTTTATTTATGGGTAATGTTGTGTGTTTGTGCAACCGGATTAATGGCAAGGACATCAACTGAATGATGCAAAAGCGTTGTGGGAGTAGATGATTGTAATATGAACAAGCTGCCGTCAGGATATCTAGGAACATACACGGTTGCGGTCTTGGCATTGTCTCTTTTCCAGCACTTTTTTTTTTTTTTATACCCTGAACCCATTAAAAATGGGTAAAAGGGGTATTATGTTTTTGTGCAAAATCCAAATGTATGTAACAGGCAGAAGGAAGCATCTCCGACCCCATAAAGTATATATATTCTTGATCAGCATTAATAGCCGAGTCGATCTAGCCATGTCCGTCTGTCTGTCCGTCCGTATGTATGAACGCAAGGATCTCAGAACCTATAAGAGCTAGAGACTTGAAATTTTAGATGTAGGTGCTCCTAGTTCCTACGCAGATCGAGTTTGTTTCCGATAATCGATAACTTGCCCCGTTTCCAAGTAATCGATAAAAATGTATATCGAAATCCCGTTTTTTAAGCAATTTTGGTAAATAATAAGAGCTAGAGTCACCAAACTTG